>VZTB01005214.1:8539-54903 GCA_013397245.1 Thryothorus ludovicianus
TCCGTGTTTATGTAGAGGTTTGTTTATTTTTTTTTCCAGAAAACACTGCTGATATCTGAATGGCTGTAATGACATATGCTGGTATTAAAATGCTGGTACTAGTAACACAGCCATCACAGCAACAGACCTTAGAAAACTTAAACTCTAAAACTTTTTGACCACAAATAAGATTTCAGTGTGAGCTTGTACACTTAATCAATGTTAAGGCAGGCTTAACAGAAATATAACAAACAGAAATGAAGTAAGGGCTGGTTTGTTATTCTTTCAAAAGGCTACAGTAATTTATAAACCAGAGTGCATTCATCAGAACTAGGATCTGACAGACCTATAGACATTTTCACCCCAATAGCTCAAATTCATAAAACACATTCTATTTTCTGCCCAGATCCCTTCTGTTAATCTACTTTTTAGTCAATTCCTAAACACCAATGCTAATTCTAAGCATGAAGGAGCCATAAAAATTATTAACATGATCTGGCATCTTTGCTTATTTACTTTTTCTATTTAGCTAAACACTAAGATTATATTCATGAAAAAAAGTTCCAAGGCAGATACAATTTTAGATAAATTGCTGAAAACGATGAGTGATTTAATCCTTAACTACATTATAGAAATAAATGGAATAAGCCTCAACTGATCTTAACTGATTCAGGACACAAACACTGGTAAACTAGGTAGTCGGAGTGCCATTATCTTTAAATAAGACAACACATTTGCAGTGCAGGTGCAGATAAAAGAAATAATGCAATGAGGTAGCATTGAGAGATTCACATTTTAGACCACTTACTTTAAAGGCAAAGTGACTTCACCAAAATCTAGACTCAATTTTTTTCTACAGGTTCTGTGGATAGCATTTTTCATATTTTTCCAAGACTAGGTTTTAGTGGCATCTACAACCATATCTAATTCATAATAAAGTAACATGGATATCACAGACAGATGACAAGGAAAGGAAACAGAGGTATTGCAAAGAACCTGGCTATCATTTTAACTGGCATCATGATGTTAGATCAAGTTAGATCAATTATGGCTTTTTGTACGAGATTTTTGGCACCAATGAAAAGCAGGAAGCTAAAGAAATCCAAGATGTGTGTGCATTTGGATTCTTAGCATATGCAGTTCACTTGAATCAATTGATTTAATTTTCTCTTTACTGTTCCCATTCATTTGTTAGCACTCAATAAGTATGTTCAGTTAAATCATCACTGCACTGCACGACAAAATCTTGATGTATGATCATTTACCAGTCTCTGTTCTCAGAGACAACACAAAGCAAGATGAGATCACTTAAATTTGCTTTCATTAAAGCACAGCTCTTTATATTTTTTACTTGATCTGTAGCAACATCACAGCTTGGTCTTACTCATAGAATGAGACCACTTGATTCAAAATAACAATTAGGCACACTAGTCTATATATGAAATAAATAGGTAGGTACTCTGTTCTGTCAACAAGATGGAAAAAAAACAAGCTTTTGGAAATATGAGCAGAAGTACTTTTAAAAATCAAAACACAGGACATGGATGCTATTTCCAGGAAAAGGGATGGAGATCTTCCATACAATTTACAGCAATAATAACAGTAGCAAACTTTTCTTCTTTTAAGAAAAGGGTGAGTAGCACAGAGTTGAGATTCAGGCTATATTGTACATCAAGCCTGATAGTATCCTCATAAAATTAAGAATTCTTAGATTTCATCCTGGGTGGGACAAAAATTCAGGTTTATATTTCTAAAGGAAAAAACCTACCATCAAAGTACCTGTCCTTAAACTGCCTTTGAAGGCATATGTTTTATGCTTTATTTCTTCACAATTTGACTGAAGAATTCATGTTCCCATAAACTCACAGAAACACTGACATGAGCTAAGTATTGAGAATCTAAAATAATGTGACTTCAAATAGCTAGTAAGAAATTAAGGCTAGCATTCATCATGAAAAAGAGAGTAATTATTCCCTTACTGGAAGTAATCTTCTGTCAAAAGAAGATTTGGAATTTTCACAATGAAATGCTTTATCGGAGAAATCAACTGACCACAATAATTTTTGAGCATTATTTAACATTTAGGTATCTACAATTTACATAACAATCAGTTTTCAACATACAGTCACTAAGAATATTAAAAAGCATACTTCCAAAAGAACAGACTTTCTTGAACGAAATATTTTATGTTTGGTTTTATGATTCTTTAATATCAAGCAACCTTTGAAACTGCAAACAGCATTTTAGTGATAACTATATCTGCCTAGCATTAAGCCTCTGAGAAAAACATGTTAGGAAAAATTTGTAAATTTTGAATTCCAAAGAGCAACTTGAAAAAGTAGTCTATGAAAATAAGCACTGGATGCTAGTATATTTATAAACTGAGTAGATTTATCCTGTGTTTTAATTTTGTTCTTATTTTTCTTGCTCTCTTTGTGCCTCAAGCCATTCAGACATACTTTACCTTCTTTTGGGGCAGAACCATAGCAATACGGCTGCATGCTATTCAAAATGTCTTTGTGGCTGTGGTCTACTAAATGAAAAATAAATACTATCAAAAGGCAAAATTACTTTCAATTAGTTTGTGTTTTTTTATTTGTATTGTTGGCTATGAAAGACACAAATTTTTTTTTAAATCTGGACACTTGCCTATAGGATGAGAGCTAAGCTTTTTTACTGTTTTTTGGTTTGGTTTAATTTTTTTAATAAAGGAAGCTATTTATTAAATATCTGTATCAGTTAAACTATGGATACCTTGCTTTTAGTGTCACTGAGCAGAATGAAACCTTTACATCAGAGGTTCAAGTAGTGGATTGCAATTTTGGCCGTTCCTAATCCAAGCCAAACTATAAGTAATGGACTGAAAGCAAAAACTTCAGTCAACTATTGTCTGTCTATAGTTCATCAAGTTTTAGTATTAAGAAGAATATTCTAATAAAGTAGGAACACCAATGGAGCAATTCCACTGTAACACTAATTTCAATTACCTGCTCCTCTGATTTGAAAATCTGTCTCTGGACATAATTCAGTAAATAATTTGATTTCATAACCTCTACATGCATTTTTTCTTAATAGTGATACAAGTTCTCAAAGACAGCTTTTCAAAATTCAGACAAAGGCATGCTAGAACACATTTTTCCATTTTCAATGTATCTTGCATTCTGTGGGTATTCATCTACCTTTACTTTTTTCAAAGCAATTCAAACAATTGATTAGATTTGAAGGCGAAATGGGTATTATAAAAACCATGCTTTCAAAATAATGAAGTACATCACTTCTCAGATATTTCAATACTTATAAAACACAAAAAGCATCAATGCACTGTTTTGGCAGTTCCAATACATTGGCTGTCATATTCAGATCAATGTTCTTTGTATTTGACAATGCTATATAGAAGATTTGTTTTAGCCTTTCTTACTAAGAATTGCAAACATCAAAAGCAGGAAGGGACTGTGAACAAAAGAGAAAGCAGTATTTACACAACTTTAATTTTACAGATTTTTCTTTCAATGAGTTATTAAATAACTAGAGTACTTGTATCCAGAGTTCCATAAATCTTATGATGAATACTGTAAGTAAGAAGTTAAGAATTTCAGACATGGCATACTGGTCAACATTGTGATGCTATGTTTGACTGATTCCTCTCTGAAGCCTATTTGTAGGAAATATTCCTGCTGTAGTATCATCTACAATAATTACTGCTCCAAAGACAATTAACAAAATTTGGTAATCAAATCTATTAGACCTGGATTGTTAAATTGTTATGGCTGCCTTCTGTACCCAAAATTTTTAAAAAGAAAGCCTCATCTACCCTAAAGAGTGAAATGAAATCTTAAGCATTTTTTTTCAGGCAAGGACCTCATGGTGCTTCTCACATAAAGGATTCCACAATATATTTTATTAGAAGAAAGATATCTAATTATAAATAATATATTTTCATAAGATAAAATTCTATGCAAACTCAATTCTCATATGAATGTAACATCACAGTCAGATAATGGTATTATTTTAAATACATTAGTCATAGGCACAACCATAAAACTATATTTTAATTTATGTATTTTTGAGAAACTGAAAACCGTACTTTCTATACAAAGACATGCCTCAATTTCAACATCATACACCATATTCACCTGCTATTTCTTTTCTAATCAATGCAGCACTGTAAACACATCTGCTGTGTGTACTGTAACTATTCATGCTCTCTTATTTGTAGGTGTAAACATCCCAAAGACATTGTTAATAGTTTTCTCATGATGTATCTGTTGCACTATGAAAACAAAGTATTTGAAATTATGGAAGAAAGAAAAGCAAACACTATAATTATTACCCTTTCTTGTGATCTCTGATTAATTAGAGGGAACACATACTGCCTCCAGAGACCCAGAAGTAGTTTCTGCAATTGTGTCAACTTAGACTAGATAAAGTTTAGTTACAGTTTTTCTACAACTGTCTTCTCCTATTTCCTTACAGACTGTATTTTTTATGAGGAATCTTCAGTATTTCCTTAAAACAAATTTTTCACTTCTAAAAAAACTATTAGGTTTAACTCCTGTCCTGGTTTCAGCCAGGACAGCATTAATTTTTCCTCAGTAGCCATGAGGGGGTCAAGCCTGGAGCCTTGTGTATATGTGGCTAGCTTGTTATTCTGAACCATCTCACATCATTGGGGGTTGCAAGGAAGGAATCCTTGCTTCCAGGAAGGGCATGGCTTCAGGTTGGAAAAAAAGCATGGCTGGGTAGAGAAATCACTGGCTGTTGTTCATCCTCTTGGGTTTCCATTGCATTGGTCAGTGAATATTTTTAACATGTAAGTCAATCTCCCTTTGTACAGTTTTGTTATTATATTGTTGCTGTTACTGTTTGTTTTCTTATCTCATTGCTATTTCCAGTAAATTGTTCTTATCTCAACCCTGGATCTCTGCTTTTTGTCTCCCACTGTAGGTGGGGAAGGGAGCAGCTCACGGTTTTCTTTATAGTGGTAGTACTAATCTGGGGAAAGCCCTTCCTAGGACATGACACCTCCGCTTATAATACCTAGTATAGAGTGCACACTTCTTAAATATTGTAGTATTTTCACCTTTTTTTCAAGTTTTTGAGGGTTTTTCTTCTCTGAGGTTAGAACACTGATCACAAATGTGTCCAAAGCCTATAAAGTACTTGCTAACACGCTGTCTGGTTCTGAACTAAATCCAAATCACAGCTTTGGGGGAAAAGGTAAATAGAATTAAATAGATTGACAGCATAATGTATCACATTACATTATTCAAGCATTTAGACTGTTTTAGGACTATTTCCAGTCATAATAACTCATGGTCTTCATACACATTATGTAAAGGTAATCACAGACCTAATAAACAAAGTATTAACAAAATAAGATGTGTTATAAACACACAGATATTTGCAAGCAAATACCTAAATATACCTAGAATACCCACTGCCTGCATCTACTAGCTAGACCACCGGGCCCAGGCAGTGATGGTGAATGGTGCTGCTTCCACTTGGTGGACAGACACCAGTGGTGGCCCCAGACATCTGTGTTGGGTCCAGCCTATTTAATATCTTTAATGATAATCTGGATGAGGGGATCAAGTCCACCTTTAACAAATTTGCAGATGACACCAGGCTGGGAGGGAGTGTTGATCTGCTGGATGGTAGGAGGACTCTGCAGAGGAACCAGGACAGACTGGACTGGTGGGACAAATCCAGCTATATGAGGTTTACCCAGAGCAAGTGCTGGGTCCTGCACTTTGGTCACAACAAGCCTCTGCAGTGCCACAGGCTGGGGACAGAGTGGCTGGACAGAGGCTGGGCACAAAGGGACCTGAGTGTACTGACTGGCAGCAGGCTGAACATGAGATGAGCGCACACACACAGCCAGGAAAGCCAGCATTATCCTGGTCTGGATCAGCAATCGCGTGGCCAGGGTCTTTTCTAACCTTAACAATTCTAGTATTCTATGTAAACAGCCCAATTTTGCAGCTGTTGGTGAAGGAAGTAAATATTTTGAATCTAAACTCTTCCTATCAGTATGCTTGCAATTTTACTACTAGTACAAAAGTCATAGAAATTGAATAATTATATACACACAAAATACAATTCTTATTTTTTCTTTCAAGATGTATAACTCAAAATGTTCAATGAAATGTAGGATTCAACACAGTATCAAATTTTGTATTGTATTATTTTGCTAGAAATTTTATTGAATCATAGGTAATATTATGACATTATAATTTAATTTCAGTGTGCCACTCCACGTGTTTTGGGGACATTTTTTTGCATAGGAAACAGAGGGCTCATTGTAAATGTTTGTAACTAAACAGCAATTCTCATTAAATAAAGGTCAAACTCTCCCAGCTATACAAGGAATGTTACTTTATGCAAGTTTGGGTTTTTTTCCTATACAATAATCTCATTATCCAAAAAAGATTCCATTATTTCACAGATTTCACATTGCCTGAGACCTGATAAATTACTTACCTCCTCTAAAGAGATATGGAAAAAGTCACATGTATTTCAATACAATGGCAGTGTTCACAGAGGCCATAAAAAGAAAACATTTCTAAAAATAAATGATCATGTGGTCCCTAAATTAGAGCATGTTGCTTTTCAACAGAACTGTTTTAAACAGAACTAGTAATTTAGTAAATTAAATTTAAAACATGAAACACTTCATTTCACATCTATCATTATATTTTTCATTCACAGAAAGTTGCAAATCCTTCAGTCTTCTATCAGAATCTAATGACTATCTGGAAATGCTGCATAACTAAAACTTCAAAAAACCACGCAGAGCCTGTCCTTCCTTGGCAAAGTACAAAGGCTTTTTTCAACAAGTATTTCTATCATGACAAATGTTTTAAATTCCTTTTCAGTCACTTACATCAGTGTTTCTCCAGGTGTTAGATTAACAAAGCCAAAGGAGAGCTGCCATCAAGCATTAAAGTAGTTTTTTAAAGATACTGGTAGATGAACTCCATAGCACAAAATGATCTCACACACCTGAAATGCTTATATTTACACATGGAGAACCTAACTCTTGGAAGATTAATCACATGGAGATCTCAACTGGACATCTGCTGACAGTGAAGATCTAGAGGCCTTGCTGTTTGGGGCTAGCTAAATGAAAGAGGAAACAGGGTGGAAGCTCATGTGTTGAAAATAAATTGGAGCTGATCCCCTAAAATAGGGATTAAGAAACAGAATATCACTTCAAAAAGTATATTCTGAAAACTGGTAATTCAACAGTTCTATATTACATGACAGTATAAAATAAGGAAATCGTTTTACTTGAAAAATTATTTTCTGTGGTGGTTGAATTTAAATTTCTATTTTCTCTTTGATTTCTTCTGTTTGTTATTTACTTGTCCCTTATCCTTCAACCCATACTTCATATTTTATTACATCTTTTGCTGACAGTCTCACTTTTTAACCTCTCTTTCATTAGCTTCCATGCTTTTTGTTCCTCATGCTATTCATTACATTAATTCATCTTTCCTCTTATCTCTGCAAAGAGCTTCAGGACAATGCTCGCACAGCATTTGAATCCAGCTAAATCTAAAAATAGATAATAAATGTTATTACAACAGTAACTAGACCAAGTGATGCCCACTTCAACAAAGATGAACACTGCCTCATGTCTTCAACTGCTCTAGCGAATTATCCCTCCATGTGACCACTATAAATCCTGCCTAAGGAGTGCTGCTGCCCTAGAAGAGCAAGACAAACAAAAGCTGTGCTACACATTTACTCTCTGCTGTGGAGAATGTTACCACACAGCTGCTCAGGAGTTCCTGGACTCACTAAGGCCTCACTACACGGTGCAATGCAACAAGTGGGAAGTGCAAAGCAGCTCCAGAACACGAAAGAGCACAGTCTTGTCAACACCATGTTGGCACCCACCGTGCTTAGTCCTAGCAAGAGAGAACACTGCAGGGCAGCTCACCAGCCCACTGTGGCCCTGTGGGCCTCACGACCATTCCATGATGGAGATAAGCCTAGAAGTGTTTCCAGAACTGGCTATGAGATAGGATGTCTTCAAATCTCACATAAAGCAGGGAGGTGGGTTTTTTTTAGGTATGTTAACATCTGATGATGGGAGAGAGACCTGGTCCTGCAGTTTCACATGCGAAGTTCATCTACTGCTCCCATTCTGGCTCAGCTAAGCTACAGCTTCTCATATAACAAGCCTGCAGTTTTGCAAAAGCAAAGATGAGAAATTAATTCTCAAATGCCCTCAGAGACTACCTAAATAGAAGGCTGTATGAAATGCACATAACAAGGGCATGTTTGAGACACACTTCTTTCTTGATGCCATTACGGCAACACTGTTATCAAGCAGGGATCTATTCTCGTACTTTCATTATCTCAATTCAAAGCATATTTATTTTTCTGAAATTACACTTCTGCATTCCTCTTTAGCCATGAATTGTAATATTGCAATTGCCTAAAACTCTAAAATACAATTGTAAAATCGTGAATAATTCTATAATTAAAATTTTGGAACTATCGTCACATAGGCAGATCTGTGTCTCTGGTCAGTGCCAATATACAAGAAACAAATGTAAAATTCTACAGGTCTCCTGCTACCTCTAATCAGAAGCCAGAATTAAATAACTTCATCTTTTCCCTCTGCAGATAAAAAAACTCCACAGAAATAACCAAAGCATGTTTACGTAATTATAATAATTTATAAACTACATGCTATCGTAGTATCAAATAAACTGCAAAAATAAAATAGTAATAATAATGAGTAATAATAATAGGAGTAATAATAAGTGATAAATAAAAGGCCTAGTCTGTAAAAATTTGTTGCAGAAAAGTAAGTAATGCATAATGCCTAGCCATGTGTCTTTTTTGTCCTGTTGGCTAATTACCTACAAATTGCTGTACCAGTTTTACTGCTGCTAGTTATTATTAACTGTATGTTTCCTCCTGAGTATTGTTACTCTTCTTTTTCACATCTTTTCAACCTCACCAGAGAAAATGCATTTAGGATTCATGACACTCAGATTGAATTGCAAAAGACTCTTTCTACAACTGAATTCTGTAGAGAAGAGGCATCTCCCAGAAAAAAAGCTCCCTGAACAAAAGCTACAGCTATACACATTGTGCTGCTTTAAAACTGGAAGTTGAAAGGACTGAAAACAGTTATATTTGCATCATCAGAATCTTCTCTGGCTATGTAACAACAATGTAGCCCTGGGCATTTACTCTGATATGCATTAAAATGATGCAATGATGATTTTTTTATACAGAAAGTAATTAGCATTTTTTAATGATTCATTCTGTAGAAGCCATGTCTAATTTGGGGCATCTACTTCCAACAATAATTCCCCGCCCATGTACTAGAATTTAAATCTTAATTATTGCTTTTGCAATATAAGAACTTTAACATAACTATCGATTATGGAAACTATGATCATTCACGGGACATGGTTAAGACATCCTTGCCAAATAGAGAAAACGAAAAGAATATGTAAAGTTCTGTTTTAAGCACCCTGCAGTTCAAAAAAGACTTGAAGTTCTACCCTTTAACAGTCAATTAGACAAATTCAGATCTAAAATGTCAACAGCCTAGAATAACTTTACCTGGTTTATTTATAGTCTGTGTACACTTTATTTTTTCCTTAATACGTTGATACTATTTAAGAAAAACAAAAAATCAAATTTCCAAGATCAATAATTAGTATCTTCTTCTAGTAGTAGTCTTGTGAAAATCAACATGGTTTAGGAAAAAAACAACAAACCAAACAAACCAGCTTTGATGAACTGTTCAACAAATGTTCATCAGTTGAACTTCCAGGTTTAGCTAACTGCTAACCAGAAGAGAATGATTTTGGAAGTTTGCTTTAAATGATTCCCAAATAAGAGCATCTCCATACTTTATAACAAACCTTGGATTTCTGTGGAGATAAATGCATTAGTCTTTTCCTGTAGATATGTGAATGCATCAAAATGATTCTCTACTGTAACATACTTCACACTTAACAGTATAACTAATGAATATTTATTACACAAATTCTTGGTGCATAGAAAAACATAAGCAGCAATTTAAACCAACTTTTCCTCCTTTCCATAAATTGTGCTAATCAAAAAGTTTTGAATAAATCAAAAAGCCAGCAATACCTTATTTTTACACCATTTCTTTTGTTTAGTTGTTTCAAGCTATTGGTTGTTTAATATGAAATTCTATGTCTGCAAATATTTGTTCATTTTTGTTTCTAGTAAGGAACCTATAAATATCAGGGTTGAATAAGGAATGCAAATTACCATGAGTAAACTACTATTATTTCTACCTACTCATCACAGTGAGTAATGGACTTCATGGATTCTTCTTTGTTATATTTTCAATGTGAAGATAATTCAGACAAGTAAAACATCAAGAATTTCTACACCATCTCTCATAAGTCACTCATAGACAAGCTAATGAGTTATGGGCTGGATGAGCAGACAGAGAGGTGGACTGAAAAGCAGCTGAGGGACCAAGCCCAGAGGGTGGTGAAGGTAACCGAGCACTGGCACACAGAGGTTATGGAATCTCCATCCTTGGAGGTATTCAAAAGTTTGTCTGAGTATGGTCCTAGGAAATCAGTTCTAGGTGCCTCTGCCAGGACAGCATGACCTCCAGAGGTACTTTCCAACCTCAGTTATCTTGGGATTCTAAATCATTGTAATTAAAACTGCATCTGTCACAGTTCTCAAAATATCACCTTCATAAACCATGATATTTACTCTGGCATCACTTCATCTTTCACATCAAGTTCTTATACTTTACAACCATCAAGGTAAAGGTCTGCCTTCATCGTTATTATTCCTTTTTATTTCCTATATGTCTGCATTATCTACCACTTGACAGAGACAACCAGAAGACAGATTTCCTGTCTCTCAGATTTCACAAATACTTCTGCTTGAAATTTTCAGATAACACAAAGAAGGAAGGAGTAAAGACAGACAAATATTAATGTGATAGTTGATGTGGGAAATTCTAACAGTACTTAAGTCTGCAAACTCTAAGCAAAGAAGGCAACATTATGCTCATGAGTTTTTCTGGGACAAGCTTTTTTTTTTACCTTTATATTTTGATAACAAATTCCAACAAAGCCAAGGAAAAATCTACAATTAAACTGTTATTCATATTCAACTGGCAAATTGTTTCTGACAAAAAGACATCTGCTCAGAAAATTCCCAAGCAGCTGTTCTCTAACTTTTTCTTCTCCAATATTACAGCCTTTAAGTCAGTGTTCTGTTCCCTGTTTCTAAACAGATTTCTTTTTCCCTAGCAATTCTTAATGTTGGTGATTGGGAGATTTTGCTCTTACTGTCTTTTCACAGCAATTGATAAAATTTCTTTATAAACTTGGAACCCTTTCCTTATGCCTATCTCATTTCTTATTTACATGTCTCCCACTGCCAAAATATAGAGTACTAAAATATTAAGTAGCTTTTCCCCATCACTTTTGATATTGGTTGTTAGGGTGGCAAAAATAAGTGCTTTGAAATAAGAACCTATTTCTGATGAGGGGAAAAAAACCTTGAAGAAATCCGAAAACCTCAAATCTGTGGTTAAGTAGTACAAAGAACCCAGATGAGACATTTCTATTGGTAGCATCCTAGCCCCAAGGGTGGTTACTGTTTTTTTCTTTGACTCACTTTTTCTGCCTGACTATTCCCCTTCAGTGTTTTTGAAGGGGTCAGCAGTGCCAGTCTCAAACAGTCAAATCTGACTTCATTGCAACAAGCTCTTCTGTGGCATGAGCCAATTAATGAGGAAGCACTATCTGTTTCCTATCTGCTTTACTTCTTTCTCACAACATAACCAAAATTAGGTTAATTAGCAATGTACTGGGGGGAAATAAAATCACTTTATTTAGATCAAGAGTTTTGAGCTGGCCTCATTATGAAGTATGGGACAATTAGTGAAAAGTAAAAATGGAATCACAATTCTGACTTAAGTTTTCAAATAAATTTCCTCTCAAAAAGTTAGCAAACAACTTGGAAGGATTTTTTTTTTCTATTAAAAAATACAAATTAAATGATGGCAATATAGATAAAATACTTTTTCTTTTCTTTTTTTTTTTTTGTTCAGAGACACATTCATACAGAATAAAGCTCTATTTTCTTAAGATTAACATGCACAATAGAAGATTCTTAAAAAGTGGAAGAAATGAAGACCTACCAGCCACTGGAAGCTAAAAATACTGTATGAATAGACTAAAAAGATTATGTATGTAGTTTCACTACAACTACCTGAAATAATTTCCATGAGAATTATGAGTTTCCCTTCTTGAGTTAACGTAGCTCAGGAGAGAGCAGAGTGAAAAAACACAGCACAGATTGATTGCATTAGCAGCACTAAGTAGCTATTGTATTCCTAATTCAATCCACACTACTCAAACTCAAATTTAAAGCATCACTAATCCTGAGCTTTTGGAATAAAACCAGATGAATATAATTGGTGAATTACACCTTAAATTAACAATGTGCTGAACACTGGCCTTAGAAATTAAACCATAATTTTATTAAGTGCTTTAAAACAGCAGAAGTCCCTTTCTACCACTACTGCTATGTCATTTTGCAGTATTTGAAGATCTGCCTCAAGGTATAAAGAGAACAAACACATTTATTGACCTTATGAGAAGGGATTTAAACTAGGTAAACTGGAGAAAGTTTATTATCACCTAAAGCAATAGCGCAGGGGCTGTGAGAAATAGGCCAGGGTGCAATAGGATGAGGGAGGCTCTCACACTTCCTTTCTCTTTTGAAAGCCAGGTGACAGTGGGTTCATCTCAAGCAGCTCTACAATGGATATACATAGCATGGGATAAAACCAGGAAGAATGAGAAATATGTACACAGTTGTAGAGTTATGATCTCATTGAAATGAGAGGGATATTGAGGCATGGCTTGTATGCCTGGAGTACTGAGACAAATTAAAACAAGTTCTCTGGGAAAGAGAGGCCAGAAAAAGTGAGGATGTAGCATTGTAATCTATGCAAAGGAGCTACTCACGAGCACAGCTTTGTCTTTGAAAAAGATCCTGCTGCAGAAGCAGGTGGAGAACTGGTCTGACAAGAACCTCACAAAGTCCAGCAAAGGTAAATTAGCCCTGTATCTGGGACGGAATAACCCAATTACAGCACAGTCTGTGAGCAGGCTGGCTAGGAAGGACCTGTGGTTCCTGATGCACAGTAAATTGAATATGAGTCAGCAGAGCGCTCTCACAGCCCAGAAACCCAGTGACCTAGTGGACTGCACTAACAACACTCAAACCAGAATGTGGAAAAGTGATTATTCCTCTCTCTTGAGCATGTGTGAGAGTGTATCTGAAGTCCCAAGACCAGTTTAGGGATTTTCAATCTTGGAAAAGACTTGATGGACAGGACCAAGCCCAGTAGAAGACACTTTGTAAAGATGAAGTTGAGACCACTAACTCTCTTCAGCTTTTGAGGCTCAGGAGAGATCTTCCTGCTTCTTTCAGCTTCTTGATGGGAGTGCACAGAGACAATGCAGCCAGACTCTTTACACTGGTACCCAGGGATGGAGCAAAAGGCAACAACTTGAAAGACAGAAAGTTCTAATTAGATAAAAAGAGGAGAAAATTACACCACAAGGGTGGTAGAACTCTGGAATAAGGTCGGCAATAGGAGTTGCGCAGCTTCTATCCTCAAAGCATTTCAAAACTCTGAGCAACCTGACTGACTCTAGTTTAGGTGTTGGACTAAATTACCTCCAAAAGCCTTAATTTAAAACATGAGCTAATATTTGTTTCATTGAGTAACCTACAAATTTACAATGTGATAAAGTGTTTGTTAACTAGCTGTTTTGTTGTTTTTTCCCTTCTTCCTGTCCTTTTTTTCTCATTTTCTTATTCCATGAGGAGGAAAATTAGATTTTATAAGACTGAAATCAAGTGTAGCTCTATTAGCCCTCTAGGGATAAACCCATCAATACAATTACCAATGCATTTCTTGAAAGCATACATGTGGCTACCAAAATAAAATTGTGAGTTTACAGACCTCCGTTGTCCAGCAGCAATGTCTTTTTCATGTTATGTTTCAAATGCATTCTGACACTACCACTTTACATCATTCCTTTTTTATTATTATTATTTTACTTAAAATACTCTCCATTACTTTACAGTCGAAATATTTAGATACTATTTGGCTGGCACTCAGTGCATTCTGCTGTCTTTGTGATTTATGATCACTTGCACAAAAAATAAAAATAAAAATCCTCCACAAGAAGAAATAATTTGGAATTGCTTAATATGCCCTGATGAATGTGCTAATTATTTTGGAGAAGCAGATTTGCTGTCACCTTTCATTGTTGAAAGCAACACACTCATGGCATGCTCTAGTGCTAGAGAAATAAATACTGTAACTGTTTAATGTATGAAAACGTTATTGGCCATGCACAATGAGTGATTTAATTTGTTCACCATTCAATGAATTTGAACAAGACTTTTCCATGATTTATAGCACAGACTGTTATGGCTTGCAATGTGTCATACTCTAAAGGGTCTTAGGACACAATTTTATGCAAAGTAATACATTAGTCTTCATCATAAAATGCTAGAAAACACATCCTTGTTATGTCATATCATGACCTTAGAGCCTTATAATCAGATTTCAAGGGATGAAATGAATAATAGAAAGCATAAAAGCAAAAAATTTAGGGAAACTCAAAGTCTAAGAAAAATAAATAGTAAAAACTGATTTTATTTTAATATACTGCACAAAGTAGTTGAGAATTGGCATAAAAAATATTCAGTTTGTATTTATTCAAAGCCTGGGACATGTTACCTTTGCATTATGTTTCTAATAGGTTATTTCAGAGGGCTGGTGATAGAACAGAGAATTTTAGCTGTTGATAACACTTGAGTCCATATCTTAGACAGCATAATACATTCCAGACAGTAGCTTTGTCTATCACCTACACCTCTCATGACAATAAGTTTTTTTTCGGAATGTTTTCAAAGTAAAGCTTCATTTACCGATAATCAGACAGTGTTGATAGGCAAATATCTGAAATAAGGTTTCCATCACTTGTTTCCTTGATTTCTTTTAGACAATGAAAAATAAACCCTTTTACTTGCTAAAACACAATGGCTTGTTGGAAGTGGCATCTCAGCTGTCTTAATTTATACCTGCAGAGTTATGTATAATGTTTGCAGCTCTAACACTGCTCAACATATGCCCACTTAAAACCAGAGGTGTTTCTAGTGAAAAAAGAGATACATACTCTACTACATTAGGTGATTGTTATGAAATCTGTTAAGTTTGCATTATGGGGATGCTAGCTTTTAAGTTTTAGACTGTATTTGCTTTCCGTATTAATTTGCAGAATTTTTAGGAGCATTAATATTATTTTTTATGTTTAGACAGAAGTTAAAAATGTTGTGTACCTCTGTACTGAAAACCAAATCAATTATTAATCAATTCAGAAACTCTGGTGACCTAAGTGCTAGAATAAAATAGTGAATTTTTTCACCTCAACTTTTAGTATACTGGAATACTAAATATACTCTGAAATACAGCACTTCTGTCTCTGGTCAAATATTTCACAAACATCTAGCCTGGATTACATTGCTCATATAAAATGTCCTATTTAGAACATGCTAAAAACATACACATAAAAACTCTCCTGCTATTACATAATTTGTGAATTAAGAAGCCATCTCAGTAACTCAGAGAAAAAGAAGAAAAGCAAGGAAGCCTCCATACAAACCTGCATGATTTGCAGTAAGTGTCCTGCAGAAATATTGGACAAAGTTTTAGGCTGCTGTATTATTTGTCTGAAGCTTTCAAAATGAGCTTTCAAGAGCTCCTTGCAGCTGTACTGCCAAGGAATTGAAACTCACATTCACTGCGAATGTTGTAAGACTTCTGGTATTTGAGGGCACCTTCAAACACAGCTCTGATTCACCTCACTAGGAAAGCACAAGTTTGGTCAGTGTTCCAAATTTCCTAATCTATTGAAGTGTCTCTGAGAACAAACTCTGACCCCTACCCCTTCCCTGCTTTTCTTTGTGTAGTACAATAATTTCTGGCTCTGTCTTGAGCAGTAACTGAATAATGTAGAAAGGAAATATGCAACAAATGAAATAATTATCGGGTGTTCTTGCTGTCTTTAGTTTTCATTGCCTCAAACGCAATCATTTGAAACAAGCAAACAAACATGCAAAAAAATTTAAAAATTGAAAACTGCA
Source organism: Thryothorus ludovicianus (assembly GCA_013397245.1). Taxonomy (NCBI): domain Eukaryota; kingdom Metazoa; phylum Chordata; class Aves; order Passeriformes; family Certhiidae; genus Thryothorus; species Thryothorus ludovicianus. The sequence goes on from VZTB01005214.1 coordinate 24,728, forward strand.
GGTTAGAAAAAAAAAAGAAAAACAATCAAAATCTGTGCCAAAGCAGTAAATGTGATAATTTAGCAATAATCTACAATCCAGTTTACTGTTCTAGAAAAAAACACTGTGACAGCAGACTTCTACACCTGGTCCTAGCTCTTACTAGCTGTAGTATGAATTACTTCATTTTTCAATGTGGCCTTAAGCAAAAGGCTTGCTAACATTAAGATTCTTCCTCTGTAAATATTAAGTACAGTTCTTTATTCACAGTTTCACTAATTTATGTTTTATACGTGGCACAAGAATAATTTAATAAATTTTCAATAATTTCCATTTCAAATACTTCAAATTTGAATTCTCTGAATACTACTAATTCAGAAGGGTTTCCTTCACCCTCCTTAAACAGTTTCAAGAACAGAATGACAACAGGGATACTGCAACATTGAAAATGGTATTCGAATGCATTATCTGCAGCCTACTTAGGAATTACCAGTTACAGTTTAATCACTTTTCTTATTCTCTAGTTTAAAGAAAAAAAAGCCTATAAAATTATATGGAAAAAATTTTACAAAGCATTTTTAGAAAACAAAGAAGTCAGAAATTAAATCAGGTCCTTCACTACCTCTTCAGATGCCAAACTTGGATACAAAGTGAAAACATTGTCATATGCAAGTCTTGTACAAATACTTAAACTTATTAGCTCTAGAAAACTCAGAAGAAAGAAGTGAGATTGGGAAAAGAGGTGTTTTCTTCAGAACCATTTCATTGTTTTAAAGTGTGTAACTAGGCTACTACTCATAGAATAATTTCTAACAGAGATCCAGTAGACTCCTGAATTATTTTCCAAGTAAGCAGCTGAAAACCCATAGCAGTAGATACAAAAAAACTAGAAATATTTTCTTAGACTGTGGTATGGAAACACCATAGATGTAGAATCCTTCTTGCAGCATTGTTTTCTAATCATCTTAATAGCAATAGTCATGCAACAACATAATGTCAAGAGGTATTTCCCCTTTGTATACACTTCTTCACCTCTTAATTGTTTAATTATCTGTCACTAGACTATTTCCTAGCCATTGCTTCCACGGAAGATGATAAAAATTTTATGTTTGCCCTCATTTCATGCCATAAATGTTTCACAGTTTCATGAATATTCATTTTGTTTGTTTCAAAAGTTATTTAAAGACAAAAGTGTTTTCAGTGTAGTTTTTCTGAAGCTTGTTACCCTGTAGTTTGCTTTGTTAGAATGATTTTTTATTATTGTAGTTGATTGGCTCTCTTGTACACACCTCTCACATCTACACTGAAATAGTAGACTATATTTTCTTATTCATGGCAACATTTCACCAAGTGTGTGCAAAATATCTCACAGCACAGTAACTGACCCTGTAGCCTCTAAGCCAGCTTTCTCAGCAAGATTTGCAGTAGTCAACTTTGCTACCATGCCAGTCTTACCACAGATGTGATTTCATTTTGTAAAGGACCAATGGAAAGTCTGGATGGAGTAACCAAACAAGCCAACATTTGTTTGCCAATTGCCTCCCTGAAAACATTACAGTCACGAGTTAGAAAAAGAATGGTACATCATCTTATTACTTACCAGCAGTCATTATTTTTAGCGTATAAGATGATCTACTGACTTAACTGTTTATATTTGTGAGAAATTCTCTGCAGAGATGGAAGCAGAGAAACAATATTTGAACAGCTGCTGCCAGGAGATTATAAGCAGATTGTGTTCTGACTTTGTTCCTCACACTGCACACACAACCCATGGCTACTGTTCAAAGTCATCACCCTACTGGGACAATACTTTCATACTTCAATTAGGAAACCTGCATTTATGAAGACTTTATTTATAAACCCCCAATATTGCCAATATTATCTAAAGAGCATAGTGCTCAAAAGCATCAGTAGCCTTCTGATTTCAAACAAATTCATGTGACACAGCGCTCCAAGCCAAATGTACACTGTTATAGATAAGTATTTGAAAAATACATTTATAAGCACTAAGTCCCAATGGCTTTTGAAAACATGAATGATTAGCACTCTGCAGTGCAAGACTTTTTCTTTTGGTCTTATCCAGCCTTTCCCTTCACAGAATACATACTTTTTCAGGTTAATCAATTTAGAAACCTGTAGAAGGTAGTTCCTCTGAATGAAAAATTTACTAAATTTATTTACTAATATTGATGCCACTTTCACCTGTAGACATTGTCATAATTCTTGCTACCAACAGCATTTGTCAGGCTACCAGGTGATTTTGGTTTCACAAAGGCAAACATCAAAAGAGAAGGGTCCCAGAGTGTGTTAGGTTGCCTTCAGAGCGTATTGGCTTTGCCACAGGGCTCCACTCTCCCAGCCCAGCTCTTACAGAGCCTGCACGTGCTGTTCACACTGGCCAGCCACGTGCCCAGCACAAGCCCTGTGTGTGGGCGTGGATGCACATTTGGCACATCCAGCTCCCACACACCACTGCCTCTTCAGCTGGGCACGCTGAACCAGGCAATTTGCATCCATGATGCCTACGAGCTTCCATCCTAAAGAATGCTGCCTGAGTGGACACCTTGACAAAGACAGCTGTCCTTTAAACATTAAAGATGGAGGCACACATAAGATGCACCCTTCATTTCGCTTTTTTCCATAGCAGCTGGCTGCACCTGATTCCTCAGAAAACAGTTATTGCAGCCAGGCATCTGGCTGACAAAGCCCTGGCTCAGAATAAATTATTCTTTCCAAGATATGGACACAGGTGTTATCAACAGCTAAAATAGCATACTTGATGCCTGGTCCTCTGAAACAGATTTGTCCATCAATAAGATTGAACTACCACACAGTCTTACTTCCATTAAATTTCTAGTTCCTTTCCATTTGAATTTTAGGTATGAACTAATGGATTAGTCCTGCCACTTCCTGCACTATTCTCTAAGCTGTCTTTCTGTAATGCAGGGGAGGCTGATACCAGAGACAGATGAGGAGAAAAAGGAGTCTGACAGCATGACAGACACTTAGTACCAGCATGACTGATGGGTATTCTGGGTTGAGCCACAGAGCTATTAAGGCTGGAAGAGACCTTCCTATGTGGGTCATCTAGTCCACACTGCTGCCTTAAGAAGACACAATTATATCAGAGTGCTAAGGGCTGTGTCCAGTCAAGATATGAGCATCAAGGAAGAAGATTCCACAGCCTCCTCACACAGCCTGTTCCAATGTTTTAGTAGTCCTGTGATTATTTTTTTTCTCTAAAATATAGCTCTCTTTTTTAGAACTTGTGCCTGTTGCCTCCTGTCCTTTCACAGTGCACCTGTGAAAAGAGTTTTGTTTCACTGTACATCATCCAATTAGACAGTGCTAGACAGCAACAACACCTCCTTTCAGTGTTTTCTTCCTAAGACCAAATACAGCCCCTTCTGCCCTTTTCACAGACTGTGGGCTCTGCAGGACCAAGCCTCACACTGACACCTGACTGGATTCACCCATGTGTCTAGAACGTGGTTATGGTACCACTCTTGTGTTCACTATTATAGATAAGTATTTGAAAAATACATTTATAAGCACTTAGTCCCAATGGCTTTTGAGAACATGAATGATTAGCACCCTGCAGTGCAAGACTTTTTTTTTGGTCAGTATCTTGTCCCTGGATTGGAGACTCCTGTGTGTGGTGAAATTATGAAGCATATCAATGGACTACAAGCTATGGACTTCCTGTCGTATTTCATCTACAGAAGAGTGGCAGTGGTCAAAATAAGCCAGTGCAAAAGCCATCAGGATGACAACAGAAGTATAAGGGGTGAAAAAGCACAAAATTGGTTTTTACAGTATTAAAGTTCACAAAAACCCTTAACCTTTTCCTTTCAAGGGAAGGTATGCCAAAGCAATCCAAAAGGCAGCTTTACAGCATTCAGGCTCTTAGTCTTCATGGGACAATCTGGAACAAATCTGAATGATCAGACTCCAACTTTGGAAATGTTCCTATAGGCTGAAATGTCTATGAAAGATGCCCAATAACCTTTATTCTTTCTGACTACTCCCTCCAGACTACTCCCCTACACATCATTTGTCTGATCATATTCTTGCACCTGTCGTATTTCATTACAAAACTGAATTTTAAAGGAACCAATTAACTTGAAGTGTTGAGTATCACGTTGCCAAGTAAGTTAATGCCCAATCCAATACCTGACACGACTTGCTTTGTCAAACAGATTAAAAAAATCTTACCTTTGAACTGAAAGGTCAGAAGGGCAGCATACACATAGACAAAAACAGGACATAACAATTACACAGTAGTCAATAGTCTGAATCAACCCCAGTATCCCACTTACAGTATCCCAAAACTGACATTCAATGTTTATTTTTACATTAAAAATCATTATGTGAAACAAGAAGCTAGTGAGGCTTCTACATTAACCTGGGGAGAGGCAGGATATATTTAAGCCATAACATTGATGTAGTAGGTTTTTGAAATACAATTTCAGAAGCCCAAGAAAAAAAATAATCTAAAATTCAAAAGGTATTAAGGAAAATTTGGGAAGGTGAACTGAAAGTACATTGATTAGTATACCTCAGCAGTCCAAAGTACAACATCATGTATAATCTCATCATTGAGACTTTTTTTCAGGATTATTTATACAATCCAGCTGAAGAAAGGTCTTAAAGGTTTTGTGTCATTTGTTCTGTCATAATTCTGTCAGCAAACTGATTTCTACCAAATAAGGACTTTGTGTAAATCAGCTATCAAGGTTTCAGTAGCCTATTCAATTCTGTCTTATGCCCATCAAGAACTCATTTTGGTTTATGACAGCAAAGTGAACACTGTTTCTCTTTTCTTCCAAATACTCCTTCCTTGCTTTCTATCACCAATGGACGAGATTTGTAGTGAAGAACTCTTATCTCCAACTTGTTTCTGACCAATGAACCCATACCATGACTTGTGCTGAGCAGGTATTACTGCAGTGTTGCAGTTACACAAGGTGTTTGAGCTGGGACTACTCACCAAGAAACTCATGCAATGTTGTCTCCTTTTCCACTTCTGACAGAGAGAATTAGACATTTTGGTTTTAAAATTTGAAGAATATGATTCAGAAAAAAATTCAGTTCAGAACTGAGTTGCCTTTGTGGTTAAAAAAAGTATTAAAAAGTCTTACTAGTCTTGAAGAGCAGATCAGTTGGACAGCTCTGTAAAACTTTCAGGACTTTTAAAGCAGATGTCACTTTAAGAAACACAAGTACACAGAGTACCCTTGGTGATGCTCCCAGTAGTTTGAACTGTAATGGTTTAATTTTGTTGTAGATTTCTTTGGTTTTTTTAATGGCAAGACCACAAATCTATTTCCTTGCCTATAATTTTATAAATGCTGTTTTTTATCAGAATTGATTAGTAAAAATAATCCTTTGAATCGTCTTTCTTCATATTTAATTTTTCTCTAAAGAAATTTCACTAACACAGAAGCCCTGGGATAAAAAATTTAATTTTATGGTTATAAAAGACAACAGGGGAATTGAAAAACCCCTTTGGAGTTCAGTCACAAAAAGGAAAGATTCAATTACTTTGAAAATCTTTAGAACCAGAAAACAGAAATATTACAAGCAATGAGCCACACTGAGGGTCATCATCAACTCTAATCCCAAATGGCATTTATTCCACAGCTTGTGTTACTATTAATTTAGGAACATAATGAATGGCAAGCCACAAAAACGCAAGAAGATAAGTGCACTTAAAGAAAGTAAGCTCTCTCATAATTATTCATTAATTGAATTAAAGCAAATGTTAACCACAGTAATATTTTCATTGTCTGTCTAGTGTTCAGTGCCAAAACTGAACTTGCTGGAAAATTACAGTTTCTGAATAAGTCTATATGTGTAAGATCCCTAATGGCAATATATTATAGGGCAAATATGCAAATGACAGTGCTTAAAATACATTTTAATTCCGTAAAGGTTAATAAATATATAGCGAAGTACTCTGATGATATTTAAAGTTAACTATACTTTTACAGAGAGAATATAACTCACACTATTTTAATCACTATTGTTCTATTAGTTTTAGTCATATACTCCTAAGATATATGATACAAATATGAGCCACATGAAGGTGCTTGAGTGCACACTCCTTCAAAATACATATCTGGTATCAGCATTAAAACAAAATCAAATTATTAACAGGCAGCCACTTCTTTCAAATATTTGAATTACTGCTATCACACACACTAATAAAAGTGTGACAAAATGAATTAGAAACATTTATAAATCCATCTTTCACAATATACTGATTCCTTTGTGTGATTTGTAGTTGGATGCACAATCTAGATTGAAATCTAGATCAAGTTATCTTTTGGGGATATTTCATCTCCCCAAAAGATAAAGATGACCATCTTGACTAAGATGATCATCTTGAATAAGACTCACATAGAAAGTATTAATAGCAAATCACTGATCATTCTTTGTTAAAGCACTACCTTCTGTAATTGAGTTCTCTGTTTATTGTTGAAAATTATTCAGCATATATAAAAAAAAACTTGTTATGTTTCAGGTTGGATTACTTTTCCGCTTAAAGTTTTCACTATCTTAAATGACCTATTATTTCTTTTCATGATCCTACGTCTTATATCCAAACTAACAGTAATTCTTTGTTACTTTTCCACATGTTTAAGTATGTCTGTGTGTGCAAACTGTGAAACTTAGCCCCAGACACCTAAGGCAGTAATTTTGTCTGACTGCCATAATACTGCAAAAAGCCCACAGACTTTGTAGTTAACATGCAATATGTTTTAATACACTATGATAAAAGACTTTTAACTATGTGCGCAATGATGACTGATTAGATGTTATATCACAACTCAAAACTGAAACCAAATAACAACAACGTTGGTATTTCATATTTGTATCTATTGTTCAATGCTTGTATTCACCGTATCTTGTACTTCACTGACCAATAAACCATCAATAAAATTGAACTCCCCTTATGTATGGGGCAATATTCTATTTCAAATACATAGAGAAAAAGGAACAATAACTCAAAGAACATCACAGTGCTGTCAATTAATGCACTGTATTATAGGAACCATTTAAAGGATTACCCTAGGCAATTTAATTAGTCAATTAATAAGCAGTGATTTATCTGTTATAAATAGATTTCTCCCCTCCACACTTAACTGATCTTGGTATTGATCTGTCATTCTGCCCTCAAACGATTTCAAATTAAGTTTTCACTGCTTAGGAGTCCTAGTATGGAATTTCAAGACCCTTAACCTAACAAAAGTGTCCTAGGATTCACTAGACCTAAGTCTCTGAATGAAGGAGTAGTAGCAGTAACTAGGAAAAAACTATACCAAGCAAATATGAGATCTGTATCATAGCACATGAGCTCTCTTCCTCTGATGACCGTTTAGAATTGTGTAATTAAACAGCAGGCTTTGTTAACTATAGATAGTCTTTAGATTCTCTCTGCTGCTTTACCTAAATTGCTGTAATTCCTTGCTCTACTTACAAGAACTCAGTAGTAAGAACATGGTGGCAAATACTGCCTTATGTTCTGCAGTAGTCAGTGAGCAGACAAAAAATTCACCTCTATTGAATATCATGACTTTTTTTTTTTTGTAAGTCCAATATGAACCATTAGGACAACTGAGCAGGATTTCAGTTCTGTTATGTGCTGGACTATACCGTGAGCTCCTGGGCACTCTCAAAAGCCATGTATTCAAAGGGAACTGATGACATTGTTCATTTTATATGCCTTAGTCTGACTAGGGTTGAAGAATAATTTTCAAATTAAATATATCTTCCTGCAATAGCTAAAGGGGTAAGAAATCTTAAGTTCTGCAAGTTAAGTTTAAATTAAACTGGAGAAATAACCAAAAATGACTGAAGCAACACACTATTGTTTTCACAAACTAATCAAATAAATGTTCCCAATGCTATCAGACACTCGTAAGACATCACTTCTAGCTTTATTCACTAAGTAGGATTATTTTAACAGATTTTAATATTTTACTAAGCTTCATTTGCTTCTATTATTTCCCCTATTTAATTCACAAAATAGCTGTTACCTTTCTCTTCACAATTACATAAGTACTCTAAAACTACCTACATTAGCTTTATTGTTAGGTAGTAAACCAGACATTCACACTTTTCAATATTACACACCAGCTCTGCAGAAAAACAGTTAAGGATACTTACACCAAAATCGCAGAAATGGGATTTTAACTTGCTGGATTTGCTAGTGATCACAAATCAAGCTAATGAAAACTTGAATGTTCTAATAATTATACACTAACCTTGATTGATACATATAATATCGCCTAATTTCCCAAGGTTCCAGTATGGAGTTCAGAAGCATGAACTATGGGATGTTACATCCCTCTTCTTAATTGTTTGCACCCAACATTCATTTTCATGGGAGTAAACTGTTAAATTGGTAAACATTAATAGTTTGTGACATTTGAAGTTTGTATGCTTCTACAAATTTCTCCCAAATTTCATTGCCTTCCTTTTTTTTCTCTTTGACATAATTTTTTCTTTAACTGCCCTGGTGCCACTCCTTACACAGAGAAGGTTCCCCCAATTAATGGTTTCTTCATCTATAGATGGGTTCAAAAGGTAATTAAAAAACTACCAGTAAAAATTGTTATCAATGCCTAATCAATTAAAAAAAAAAAGCTTCAAACTTTGGCTCAGAAAAATGCTAAACCACAGAGAAAGACTGAGGAATAATTTATCCCTAAACATCTGTCTTGTTCATAATCCTGCCACAATGATATGCAGCTGCAGCCTGTCCTGAAATAAGAAAACTTCATTGGAAAGGGGCAAGGTAGCCAGACTCATAACATTACTATAGCAGATCAAGGTCTAAAAATGGGGACTAGAATGGACATTGGGAAGAATGGCCTCAAAGTGTTCACTAACTTCTGAAAACTCTAGCCAACTTAACCAGATACAGGACACTAGAAAATGTGGCTGGTATTATACTCGCCAAATATTTTCTCCTCTCCAACCAAAACTCCAGACTATGAATACAAAACCCTTTCCGAAATTCTGCAAATTAGACAACATCTCTCTAAATTGCTCTGAAAGGATTTATTTAAAGTAGTTGTTAGCAATTTAGTAATTAAGCTCAATTAATTTATCAAAGAAAATGACTACTATAACATAGAAGAATTGCGAGGCATTCCATCAGTGCCATCATTTTCTGCATTTTTATGATATGAATTATTTCTACTTGTAAAGGCAAAATAAGCAACAAATAGTATGTGTGCAGTGTATTGCAACATATAAAAAAAGAAAAAAAGTGGAAATGGCTTTAAAAGTATTAATATCATATTTAAAAGGACAACTACAACAATGTTCAAATTTCAGTTTGCCAAAAACTGTGGTAGCAGAATGAAACTTAGTCAGCCCTATCTTCTTAGCACACATTTCAGCCATGCTTAACAATCTGCCTTGAACTGCGAGGAATTAAACAATCTACAAAGATCAGCAGTAGAATATTCTGTCTCCTAAGTCACTGCATCAAGAAATAATGCTTCAGTGGAAAGATTTCCCAAAGCTCTTTCAAAAGCTTTATCAACTTCCACAACTAGCCCATAAAAGCTGTCTTCTACTACTGCCCATGCTGAAACTCATAGCCTGAATTTCCAGGTCAACTTTATCAGAGAGCAACAGTGAAACCAATTTCACTGACAATGTTGTTGAAGATCTGTAGACCAGACAATTACTGAGAATAAAACTTCTATTTAAAGTCCTCATACAAAAACACTTTCAACATTTTCTTTCAGTTTTAACAAGTTATGATTCATTTTCAGTTACTTTTTTTCCCTATGCAATTAAACTACTTCGAAGTAGAATAATGTGATCATGCAGGAATTTATATTAAAATCATCAGTGCACAGTGAACACACTCCAAAAAGATACATTGGTATTTACAATAACCTACTAAATTAGTATTTTATAAATATAATTCTAACTGTTCAGGATAGTTCAGAGATCTTAAAATCTCTTTTCTTCCTCCACTTTATTTATACTCTTAAATCTATGTTACATTACTTTCAATACATTATATTGAGACTGCCAGAAATCAACCAACAGCATTAAATTATGTGGTATACATTCTTCTTCTTAATAAGTCAGAAAAATTAGGCAAGTGTGCTATAAATTGAAGTACTTGATATCTGAAACAATCTGCGTGTCTCAATTCAACACCTGTAAGATGAAGCACCCACACTTTATAAGCAACTACACACATGGGTTAAATTACAGCACTAACGAGCACTTGGTGTTGTAGGCTTCTGAAGAGAGCTCTACAGGTGCAATTCAGCTGTACAAAGGAGGTGAAATAAGCACTGGCTGAGAAAACAACTGCTGGAGCAAAGAAGTAAATGACCACAGAAGTAGCAAGAGAACCTGAGAATCACAAGATGGAAGATTAGAGAAAGGGGATGCACAGAGAACAGCATTAGAGGGTCATCAAATATGATAGAAATTAGCAAGGAGAGAAAGAAAATGTATGTAAGAGGAAGACCTGGCAAGGGAAAATATTGCAATGAGGAAGGGGAACAGAGGTACCAGAAAATATTCAAGAATTAGAGGGCTCAGGGAGAAAGTAAGCAAACAAGCATTCATGAAAACCAAATGGAAGCAAAAATAGAGGACAAGAAAAGTACAAAGAATTTAAGAAAGATCAGAGGGCATGCACTGGCACAAAAAGTCAAGAAAGAAAAATCCTATCTACTGACATCTAAGGTCATTAAGAGCTTCAGTTACATAGCTTTAAATATATATCTGCTCACTGTGAATATGGGTGGATGGCAATCCCAGAAGTTCTTGTCTGCAACAGAAATGTTTCTGTCCTACAGCACAATCGATAAAAATCAATTGCCTGATAATTGCTTTGCATCAAATTAAATTATGGAGGGTTACATAGCTCAGAGGGTTGGAAATGAGATGTGGAGCCTTTCACCTCTAGGTCACTGCTACAAACACAATGCAAGTCAATAATGACTAAAAGTGGTTACTTTTGTGTTAGTAAAACACCTGATTTTAAGCTCTACTAAACCACACCTTTGCTGCTTTATAACCTCAGAACTTTGTTTTGCCAATCCCTGAACAAAGCTGGATGAAGCTCCCAATATCTCTCATGTGACCTTCGTGCTGCCTGTGATTATAATTGAAATAATTCCTTATCCTTTCAATAGATTACAACCCAAATTCAAAGAGTCTGGTTATTTTCAAAAACAGTCTGAAAAATTGAAGATTACAAGTTTTCAAATATTTATTAAGACCCCAAAATCGCATATTGTATTTCTCATTCTAGCCAGGATCATACTCAGAAATACTTTCTGTGCATTTTAATTCTCACAAAAAAATCCCCAAAACCAAAAAAGAAACCAAACCACAACCCCAACAAAACCTCCACCCTCACACCAAAAAAAACCAAACAAGATAATCCAAAACATTACTAAGTTTTGCATCCCTCTTGAGGCATTAAAGCAAAAGGAAAATAATACAAATTTCTGAAAACACTAGCTAGTGTTACATAGAAGATAATAACATAGATGGTTTTAACATGAAATTAAAGTCTGGACAGTACCTGTAAAAATACTGACAGCTAAAGCTGCAAACACAAGCATTGTTGAAGCCATTTATCTAGTAGTGGCACTCTCACTTTTACTAAAATGCATCAAGTTTTCCAAAAACTACAGGTTTTTCTCAATTATATACAGGAAATTATTGTTATCATTAATAATATTTACTTATGTATTTTAGACTACAGATTCAACTTCATTTCTAATTTAAGATTCAGCAGTCAAATACTCTTAGTCTGTTCTTATCAGCTCTGTGATATTCATGACTATCTCTAGCATAATTAGCAGATCGATGTGGACAGTCACATGTGGATGAATTTGCTGCAGGAATTAGAAGACTATGACTCAATTTGCATATTCAGGAGTTTCACAGAGAAGATGAATTTTTTCCCCGCAATCTTACTTTTACCATTTATTGTTCTAAGAATTGGACATCAATTCAATACCTTTACAAGGGCCATGGTAATCAGAACAGAGTGAGGGAAGAAGTTCCATTGGCCAAAAAAAATTAGGAAAAGAATTATTTGTTTCTAGTTCCCCTTTTTTTCCAATGTCTTGGCAGTAAAGAATTCACATCACCTCCTCTGGACAGTCGAGAGCTTTGTCAAAGAAACATACCAGTATTTGCAATATCCTTCAGTTAGTATTTACTCAAGTATACCAAATATCTGTTTTCTAGAAAGCAAAACAGCATTCTTAGTATTTTCAGTGAGGCAGACAAATTATAAATAAAGCATCTCACTACAAAAAACCATCTGTGTGTAGCTACATGCTACAAACACTCTGGTTTATATACCAAATATATTTATGAAATTGCTGCTCTCTCCACACTGCAGAAGACTGTCTTTTAGTTAGGACACAAAGAACTGAGCTAATTAAAACAAACAAAAAAACTGTCAACTTTTTCTCAAAACCACCATCAGAGTCTCAGTGCAGTTTATGTAGCACATTTATGAACCCTTTAAAACAGAGTGCAGACCACCACAGATGTAAAAAGCAGAAATATCGCAAGCAGATACCTTCCATCACAAATCACACCATAAGGAGCACCACCTCTTCTTCAAGAAGGTACAACCCTCACAGCTCAGTTTAAAAAGGACTGTGCAAAACCGTGCTAGCAGCCCACTGATACTCATTTTACTTCAGTTAGAGGAACATAAGAGTGCTCCTTTTATACAATGGTGTGGTCATCAGAGCACTCACCTGACTGCTGATTTCCAGGCCATGGACACTGTGAAGCCACAACTCGTTCCTAGGAAAAAGCTCTAAGCTGTGAAGAGGTCCAGAAGAGGGTTCTTCCAACTCCCACCAGTGACTGAGTCTCTGTGCACAGAGGGATCAGAGCCTGCAACTTACACCAGCCTTGGCGCTTTAAAGAAGCCTTATCTAACACCTCAAATCTGGTACAGCTACAAAACATCCCAGCTTCAGCCCTAGGATGAGCAGCTTCCCTGTCCCAGCTTGGGATACAATCATGCATGCAGAGAACTGTTCTTGCAAACAGTATCTGTGGCACTCAGTTTGTGCTCTCTCACCACCCACACAGCCTGTGTGAAAGGCTCCTGTCACACATGTGCTTTGAATTAAAACTGATGCTAAGTGTTCAGCCCTGATGCAGCTGTGTTCAGGCCCTGACCAAGAAGTTTAATTATTCCAGGAACTTAGAAAGAGGTAAGATGCCTTCAAAAACGTATCTAATTTATAATCTACCTACTCCATATAGAATTTCCTATGGATAGTAAGGGGCTGTACATCTTGGAAAATACAATTACTGGTGAGTATTTTCCCTTCTTAAAACTTTATAATTGCCACAAAAAAATGCTATTATAATCTATAATGCAGATTTATCATAGCTAATCTTCAAACTAATGCAAGAAATAAATACTACTTTATGAACCTTGATCTGAAAACTTGAATGAAAGATGTTGCAATTTTTACTACTATAAAAAATATTGATTGAATTTCTCACAATACCTGAAAGCTTAATTGTTCACTACACCATTTTTCCTCTAGCAGAGTAACTACTGAAATAATTTTTCAGCAATCTTTGAAACAATTTGTCATGATTTTTTAAACATACTTTTTATTGACATAAACCAGTTTGATTTTGGCTTGATTTATAATGAACATTTCATTGTGTGTTATTTTTCTAGCACAGCTCTTAAAAAGCTGTTTCCATTCACAGGTACATTGAAAAGAACAAAAAACTTCTACATAAAAAGTAATGTGCCACCATAATTTGAAAATATTCACCTCATTCACATTCACCTGCTTCCACTAAAAGATTTATAACACGTCTAAACCAGAAATTGATGAATTCATCAGCGTCTGGGACATTTTGATCATAATCAATAATATAATTTTACCCCTTAAATGGGTTTTCAGTTAAAGTACATTTTTTTCTAAGTAATTTTATTTTTGTCATAAAAATAGTTTCTCTGCAGACTAACAGCATTAACTCATTTCATACCAGGTGCCGTGTTGTAAAGGACAATAACAGGCACAGCCAATGATAATACGGTACTTAATGAAAGATATATAAAATTCATTGTGCTGTTTCACAGGTTAAATATTACAAAGTAAAACATTTCTTAGATAATTAAGTACAAATGTAAAGATCAAGCACAGTCACACAAGTTTAGAAGTTCATTATCTAACAATGTAAAATCTAAGGACAGCAAAAGAACATCAGCGTTAGGAATTCAGGCTGGCCTGGCTCCCACAAATTCACTTTTGAACATTCTCTTAGCTCTCAAGAAAACCCAGGACAAAACAGCCCAGTAGCTTTCACAGAAAGTTAGCTGTAAAATATTTCTGGGATGGAATAGTCTGCCAGGAGCAGAAGAAATGGAGCAGACCTTTACCAGCCTCTCATCAGATGATATTAAATGATACTCTCAGGACTTCCTTTAAGTTTTAGTTCTCTGGAAGCTGGTTCTTACTAGGCTAGGGACTTGCTGTAAGGAGCTAAATAGGGAATGCTTTAAAGGAAAACTTATTTTTAATGCTATACAGCAAGATTTTTTAGATATACGAAATAGAAAAAAAATTTAATAGTGTGGAATAAGACGAATGAGCAAATATCTATGAAATCATGCTAAACCAGATGGGTTTGTGGCCCACTGAACAAATACTCCTACTGTAGAAAGTGAATTAAATCAAGTGGTGTGATCTGATTATCTTCAAGGATTATTTGTCATGGGCAAACTACTGGTTCAGGTAGGAACAGACTGTTACCCTTCAACTAAGTGGCAGTTATTGATCTTTGCTGGCACAGCCTCATTGTTACATGGCTTCACTGTTATGGAGAGGCTGCTGGCTTAATGTCTGTCAGTCTGGGAAATACAAGTAGCCTTTCCTTAGGAAAGATAAAGGGAGGTAATTTCAGGGTCTTTCATCTTTTACAGAGCTCTACTGCTCAGAAGCCAGAAAGTGTATTTTCTTTGTCTATGGCAATTAACTAAATCTTGAACTTCACACAATTTTTATGGATGGATAATATGTATACTTAGAAATAAGAAGAAAATTTCTAGCACTACTGTTAGCAATGGAAATACAACTTCACCCATCATCTCATCATCCTGTATCAGGACAGAGCCCTCAGAGCAAGAAAAGGAGAGGATGCTTAGGGGAGATTATTGGGGAACTCTGAAACCCTTTGAGTTTTGGTGTCACTTCTGAGAACTTTCTAAATTGAATCTAAAAACAATTGCAGAGAATTTGAAAATAAACAAAAAAGACTTCTGTAGCTTTAAGAACAGACAAAAGCCTTGCACTCTTGTTCCAGGAACTGCTTTACATAAATCTTCTGGAAGTCTCTGAGAGGCAGTATCCTGGACAGAAATCAGATAGCAATTTCTCAGGCTCAAGTATCCAGCTTGTTTTGAGGCAAATCTCAAGACAAATATACAAGAGCTATAAATCAGACAACTATACCAGATGCAAGTAAAAATGAGGCTACAGAAGCTGAGGAACAAGTACATGATCCCACTGCTCTTTCCATTGCTTTTGTAAAAAAAAATGTTTGCTAGTTTCACAGTTCCCCACATAATTTGAAAATGGAAAGTTACAACGGGTAGAAGTCTTGGAAATTTCAGTCCATTCAGCTTTCGGGTGGGAGGAAGCTGTAACTCAGAATCAATCAGCTTCTGTTTGTTTATATTTGGAAGCTGGTCCTCAAAAGCTTCTTCACACAGGAAATTCCTCTTCCCACGGTAAACAGACGAATAGGTATGAATACAGTCATAAATTATCATTGCAAAACAACAAACACTCAAATGTTGATCAGTTAAAGCAGAGTGAAATCTTATGTCCCCCTTAGTGGAGCAGGTTAATTCCTGGGATTCACCATTCTGAATACCCTCCATCATTACTTTACACATCCACCTGGGCTCTTTGGTGCCGTGCACTGAAGTCCCAGCTGGGAGATGCAAACGTGCAAGGACATCGGAGTGAGTTTGTGAGGCTCAGTGAGTGTGGCAGGGGAGTCAGGCTCCCCGGAGAGGAGTGACGGCAGATGCCCTCCAGGGGAGCTACAAACCTCCCGTCATCCCGGACTGCCACCCCGGGAACACGCTCGGGACTCAGGGACAAGAGCTGACAGGCAGCAGCCATCGTTTCAGCTGTTTCCTTCAGATCTCTCCCAGCAGGTGTCACTACGATGTAGCATCGCTATAAAATCTTAAAGTAACAAGCATTAAAGTAGAGGGTTCCTTTTTCCCCCAACTTGCAAAGTACCTCTGCAGACTAATTATGTAAAACCTGAATAGTCCGCAAAAATGAACTTCGTGATGAGGGGATGGGGAAAACTGTTTGCTGTGTATCATTTCCACTTCCATACAGCCGAAAATCCTCTTATAAATTGTTATACCTCTGAAAGAGATGTCTTTAATGAAGTGGTTAATTTAATGCAACGCTCAGCATTCTCTTAATAGTAATGTACACAGATGGCTGTATTCCAAACTCCATTCATCTATTTCAAATTGTTATAAAATGGCTCTCGAATTCTATTCTTTGGAGAGATAAAATATATTTGTAATAAACAACAAAATTTTCTAGCAGCTGGTTCCGAAAATTACGAAAAAAACCAAACCAACACTATGGGGGAAAAAAGGATTTCCAGAGCAGTCTCCATGCAGACTCTGACTGTCCTACCACCCAGCGATTCTGCGGGCATTCAGACACCTCACTGTAATGTCTCAAAAATCAATAGCAATTTATTCTCTCTTTGGACCCCAAGCAACAAAAGTAAATAATACTGTCACCTGCGGTCTGCCTTCAGAACATGGTCACAAAACAGTCTTGCTACTATACCACAACCCTCCAGGGCTCTTTATCTATGCTGGCTTTGCAAATTGTATTGGCTTTCACAAGGGAGAAACACACAAGACAGCAACAAAAAGGGGTCAAGTTCCTGTACTCTGACCACCCGGGCTGCTGAGGTGGAATTAAGAAAAAGGTTTGGCACCTGTCTTACTCCAGTTTCAACTACATTAATTTTATTAAAGGGAAAAAAAAAAAAAAGAAAAAAGAAAACAAATTCAAAACTGAAAAAAGGATACTAGAATTATGTCTTCTCGTGAATCAAAAGGGAAATCCTAGAGGAAAAAATTGACAGACAGGTTGGAACTTCAAATGTTTGCATCATTTAAACGTACTTCCTAAATTAGTTTCTTAAAAATTGGAGGCTTTGAAATTCACCTTCCTTACAATGTTAGTGAATATATGTCAGAATATTCAAAGTGATCCAGAATACTGACAGATTTTTTTAAAATCACCATAATTTGTAACCAGTATAAAGGAATCAATTCCCATCTCATTATAAGACAACCAGTTTCTTCTAACTGCTCATAGCATGAACCATAACATCGTCACAGGAACCTTAAAAAAATTTCAAACACGATATGAAGATATGCTCATTTAACCTCTAGTGACCCTGTGTATGTATGTATGTACGATGGATTCTTGTCTTTCCAAGGAGCATTATTTAAATACACTTAAATTAAATTAAATTGTCATCATTGCTGCATGGTGTGTAAAGCCTATAAGGCATAGAAATTCTCACTGTCACCACCAATTTTGTTTCTTCTTAGAAATACTGATTGTTGTGGGTTCTTATATAATAAGTTCAGGATCATCACTAGCTCATAGAGGCATCACATCCTAATTTAAAGCACTCCACCCTTTCTTTAGTGGCTGTTTATATCAAAGAGCACAAAGACATGGGCTGAATGAAAAGTAGGAAGTGGAAGTCTAGAGAAAAAAATTCTATTCCAGTTTTCAACATGGACAATAATTCCATGAAGTAATTTCCCACTGTAAAATGATAAAATGCCAAAACTTACAAGCACAATACAAAAATGTGTATTTAATGGCTCTTGTAATAACTCTTATTACAAGCAATGACAAGAATTGTCATTTCTCTCAATAGGGAAAAATTAGTAAAGAAAATTGAAAACTCCAAAAGATTTCAGGTTTTTAATATCTTATGAGAAAGAAAAGTCTGCATGGATTTTACATCATTACATAAGAAGAAATGAGGAGACACTAAGACTGTTTATTTACCCAAGATATAAACATTTATCTAATCAAAGGCATTCTGAGCCAATGTTACAAGAAACTGCTAAAATATTAGAAGATTAATGTATTATTTTAGAAATCAAAGGTGCAAAATGCAGAAAACCCAAGAGCCACTAATGTCAAAGAAAAGCAACAAAATAAACTGAATTTTATATTGAGTCATAAACTGAATGAAAAGGGAAAAAGGCTACAAAAATTTAATTAATTCCTTCTACTATAAGCCACAGAAACATTGAATGGAAAGTCTACCATTGTAAGAACCAAAGTTAGAGTACAGCAAAGACTGCTTCAATAGTAGATTATTATTCAATTATTTCATTAAAAGCTGTAGAACTTTTTAATGAATATTTAATAAGCACATCAGTCTCTGAAGTCAGACTGCTAGCATGGCTGGATACTCATTCAATCCTATGCAGGCTCTTACTAGTCCCTTATTAAAAAAAACAATCTTACAGGTTAAAAAGATACTTTAATTTTACAAGAGGTAAACAGCATATGACTCAACAAAGTGATGGTAAAAATCAGGAGTGTTTCTCTACTCTTCAATTTGTATCTCCCAAGAAGAGCATTTAATTTTATTTACTATTTACTCATACATTTGCAATTCTCTGCAGGTGTCTTTAAATTCAGTGCTAACTATACCTAGTACCGGGAACAGAAAATAGAAATTTCTGAAACAGGCTTTAAAAATTCCAGAAATTGTTCTGTGTCTTTGAAGCATCTCCCAGCTTCAGAAAAGCTCTGACAAGCTTCTATTCTTCTAAGACAGGATTCTATTGTGTTTAAAGGAACAACTCCCAGCTGCCTCAGAAGCAGAGTGGACACCCGGTCAAGGCAGGTGACTCCCCCCGTCTACCCCACTCTGATGAGACCCCTCCTGGAGTACTGCATCCAGTTTCTGGGGTTTCCAGCATTGCAAGGATGTGACCTGCTGGAGCAAGAAGATGATTAAGGGGATGGAGCACCTCTCCCAGGAGGACAAGCTGAGAGAGTTGGGAATGTTCAGACTGGAAAAGAGAAAGATCCAGTGAGACTTTACAGCACCTTCCATTATCTAAAGGGGGCCTACAAGAGAGATGGAAGAACAAGGGGGAATAGCTTTAAACTGAAAGAGGGCATATTTAAGTTAGGCCTTAGGGAGAAATCCTTCATTATGTGAGGAGTGAGGCACTGGAACACATTGCCCAGCTCAAGGAACTAAAACGCACCACAACTGGAACAAAAGGGTAAATATGAACACCTGAATCAGCTTAGCACTGAGAGAGACAAGTGAAAGTACTGGCATGTGAAAGGTGCTGGAAAAGATGATTTAGCTGTTTTTTTGTTTTGCCTACCCATTTGAACAAGTTAGTTATATTGTGAAACTGCAAGCTGAGTTGCAGACCAAATCAACTAACATGAATGCTCAGTCACCTTAATACATCAACTACTGACACTGCTTAATGAAATTAGATATTTTATTGACTTGATGAAAAAAAAGTTTAAGCTAACATGCAGAAACTAATTTGGAGTTAAAAACTGGAGAGATATTTAAAAAATTTGCTAATATCACAGTAAAAGCAATACATTAGCCATCATGTGTTATAAACTGTTAACTACAGGTCTGTCAGTCTCACTTCAGTGCCTGGTAAAAGTTATAGATACTGAAGGTGTTGAAAAACATCTGTAGGACAGATGCAGTCATTGGTCACAGCTTCATGAGAGGAAAGTCCTGCTTATCAAACCTGATTTCCTTTTATGATCACACCTACCTAGCTGATCAGGGGAATCCAGTTGACATAATCTTTGTTATCTCAGTAAAGCTCTGGATACTGTCTCTCTCACAGGATCCTCCTGGACAAAATGTCCAGCACACAGCTGGACAAACACATCATGGGATGGGTGAGCAACTGGCCCATGGGTCAGGCACAGGGGGTTACAGTGAATGGGGTGACACTAGACTGGGTACCTGTCACCAGTGGGGTTCCACAGGGTTCCATTCTCAGCCCTGTGCTCCTCAACATCTTCATAAATGACTTGGACACAGGACTGGAAGGGATACAGAGCAAGTTCCCAGAGCATACAGAACTGGGAGGAGATGCTGACTCCCTTGAGGGCAGGGAGACCCTGCAGAGAGACATTGATAAACCAGGGGGCTGGGCAATGACCAAATGTGTGAACTTCAACAAGGGAAGGTGTCAGATTCTGTGTCTGGGACAGGACAACCTTCGATGTACAGACAGATTGGGGAATGAGATGCTGGGGAGCAGTGCCACAGGAGGGGGCCAGGGGATCCTGGTCGAGAGCAAGTTGAACAGGAGCCAGCAGTGCCCTGACAGCCAGGAGGGCCAACCCTGTCCTGAGGGACATCAGGCACATCATGGCCAGCAGGGCAAGAGAGGGGATTGTCCCCTCTGCTCTGCACTGGGGCAGCCTCACATCAAGGGCTGGGGGCAACTTTGGGTTACACAAAGCAAAAAAAACATTAAGCTCTAAGAGAGTGTCCAGAGGACAGAAACAAGAATGATGAAGAGCCCTGAGGAGAAGCCATAAGAAGAGCAGCTGAGGTCACTTGGTCTGTTTGACCTGGAGAAGAACAGACTGAGCACAGATCTCAGTGCAGTTACAACTCCCAACTCCCTCATGATGGGAGAAGGAGGGCCAGGCACTGATCTCTGCTCTGCCGTGACAGTGACAGGACCTGAGGGAATGGCCTGAAGCTGTGTCAGGGGAGGTTTAGGCTGGATATCAGGAAAAGGTTCTTCACCCAGAGGGTGGTTGGGCACTGGAACAGCTCCCCAGGGCAGTGGTCACAGCACCAAACCTGACAGAGTTCAAGAAGCTTTGGGACAATGCTCTTGGGTAAATGGTGTGGCTCTTGGGGATGGTGCTGTGCACGGCCAGGAACCAGACTTGATGATCCCATCAGCATATTTTGTGATATATAGATAGATACACTCACTCACACGTGTGTGCATGTGTGTATTTTTATTAACTATCATCTTCTCTCCAAAATGCTTGGGAAAAGGTTAATTCAGGACCTTTGCTGACATAATGTTTCTCATTTCACTTGCATTCAGATAAGAATTCATCATCATAAGGCAGGTAAGCCCTAGCCTAAAATTTACAATCTTCTGTTTATAAGGAACTAGAGTTAACAAGAGTACTTACTAAATTTGCAATGGATTAAGCCCCTCCCTTCTAAAGAAATCTCTACAAATTGCCTCAACTACTACGAACTACCAAAACAAACTAAGAATTAAGAATGTGAACCATTTTAATCACTACTTTGCCAATACTGCCAATAAGGTCATTGCAAATGTGGCCATTTTTCATTAGGATGTAAATAGAAATTGTTAAGTAGATTACAGACAACTAGTTTTGACTGCTTATCAGTTTATACCAAATAAATATTTGCAATCTAAACACAAAAATTTTTAGAAGACATTACTTTGCGCTTTCATTAAATGAAATTGACTGGATAGGACAGCATTCTTGCTTCCAGGCTTTCCCATCTCTTTTCTTAAAATCTTGGTACATGAATTTGCCTCCAAACGTGAGCTTACCAGAACAGAAGTGCACAAGAGCAAATCACATAATTAGGAAGCCTGAAAATACAGGATAAAATTATTAACAGAAGGCAGCATTTTAACACAAATTTGAGCACTCAATGAGATTTTAAAAAATGCAATACGTTCAAAAAGCTCTAGCTTTTCATAATCCTGGAGTGTTAACTAGCACAGCTTATAAGTTCGGGGAAACATTACTTTGAAGGCCTAATACTTCAAACTCAAGACTTGCCAACTGAGGACCCCTCAGCAAAGTGCAATGCATAGAGAGAAACCAAAATTCTCTGCTTGTGCTTTTGATACTGTTAGTCTATGTCCTTCTGAACAGCACTTCAGACTTCATTATACACTTCTGATAGTTTAAAACTACTTTTCTCTTGAAGTTTGACACACAGCTCCATAACTATTCAAGTAACAAAACAAGAGTTCACAGCCAGAATTCTTAGTCGGGGGAATTTTTTTTTTATTTTTCAAGTTTTAAAAAAGAAAATTTATTATCAAATCCAGCTACTTATGCCTCTCTTTGTGTGACACTAAAATGATGCTTACAGGACAGATGTAATTTTGTGGCTTATGGCTGAGTATAAGCAAATTGTAAGCAAGTTGTGCAGGACAGTTCAATATTTAGATTGACTGTTCCCTATTGAACGACCTTGATTCAATTCCTTTTCTCTTTACTGGGTTTAAATATACAGAAAGAAATATTCCAATAATGAAATATTAAAAGCCAGTTTCAAGGAGTGATGGAATTATTAGGGAAACATTCCAGTACCATGGTGTTTATCATCAAAGACAAGATCACGTACCCTGATTTCAAATCAGATTTCAATAGGACACAACAAGGTAGGCACAACCTGAGATACTTATTATGGAGAAATTACAGTGGCATATTGAAGGTAAACTGAATGAGACAGAAGCTCTGCAGAAACAAAACTTATTCTACTTTGGAATTATAGGAGAATAAACAAATATTAATATATCCATGGTTTTAAAAATAGCTTTTTCTTCCCTTACTTGCCATCAAGCATTTAAACCTATTTAAAAGTAGATAACTGTTTAAGTGATCCAGAATTCCATCAAAAAGGTTAGTAATGAACTCTTTTACACTCAGACACATTCTTACTATTCTTACAACTTAACATAAATAAGGAAAACAAACTAAAGATGTTTACCTACCTGCACCATGCTACCTTAAGATAAAGTGCCATTGGTTGTACTGTGTTCCACAGCTTATATCCATTACATATTCCGCACTGCACATTCAATTTAATTTTCTAGATTTACCCTCCTCAGTGTGTGAAGATGCTCCAATCAATTACAAATTAATAGATTCTCTTTCAAATAAGCAGGCTATATTTTACCAATATATTATGAAGGGTAATCTAGACTGGTTTCATTTGCTGAAGTACATGAATTTCTTTGACCTCACTGTTTTGATTTCTCTAGGACCTTACTCTGAGGCTGTAAGAGATTTGTTTCACCAACGAGACAAAGGTACAGTCTAATTCACTTATTGTGAACATGACTGTTCAAAGCACATGTTATTATATTCTTTCCTTGCAACAACACGTTTTAGAAACACCTCTTTGTAGAAACCTATGATTTGATATGAACAGTGTTTTTGCTTAAAAAGCAAGTGAAATTAAAATTTGGCTTTAAACACTGCTACTTTACAAACTTATTCAATTAAAGCAACATCAACCTATAAAAACAATGCCTAATTTTAATGTGCTCTTTGTTTTTAATATAGTCTTACATCAAATGTTACGGCAACTAAGAAGTTTTAATATTTTTACCTCTTTAAAATCTGAAAACAGTTATATATTTGTATAGTTCTAGTGCTTCCCCTCAATGAAATCAGTACAACTACTCAAGAAAAGCACGCAGGTACATGAACTTGTTAGCTGGATTTGAAAGAATAAAATTTTATAGTCCTAAGTTATACTTCAGTGCATGGGCATAAAGAAACAAACATACCTAATTTTGTAGTTCTTCTCAAATCTATTAAGTATTAAACACTAGACACAAGAGAAATCTGCCATCCTGAACCCAAAGGGAACTATATAATGAAAAGAGCCATGACAAAATAAATACCTAGTCTTAAAATAATAATTATTGAAGTAGGAAACAAAATTCACCATCCAAAGGATCCTCCAGCTGGACAATTCCATCTCTCCTGCCATCACTGCAGAAAAATACTTTAAGATTAGTCCCTTAACAAAGGTGAAGGTGTTGAGCTATTCCAGCCCATCTCTGCACACACCTTTGGCCAGAAGCTCCCTGCCTACTTAGAATCTGGGCAACAGAGATTAATACGTGCCAGCTTTACAACTATTGTATTTCAGTGTAACATATTACCTACAAACCAATTTTTAATGTTGTAATGACATCTTAAGACTCTGAACTTCAAAAGAATCTAAACAGCTGAAGCTTAAGTAACAGTTTTCTGCTGTAACTGGGAAATATACACAGCCTGAAAAACAACTCAAACTAAGCCAAATATCAGTTTTTGAAAAAAGCAAATGAACATGTTATAAATACAGAAGTAGAGTTATTTATAATATATATTGTAAATATNNNNTACCTGAAAGTTAATGTATCTTCACGAAAAGAAAATATTAGTACAATGAAAAAAAATCCTAAAAAGTGCCCAAAAGGGAAACACTAAGGCACCCCACTAACACAGGGTAACCTTTTTTCTTAAATGAGTGCTTTTCCTTTTTGAAAGTATTTCAACTATTTCCTTTTTGAAGTATTGTTGACTTACATGTTAGAAGTTTCAGCGCATTTGTAAATGGAGGAGTAATGTGAAAAAATTGAACATAGCTTTTGAGACCTAGAAGCTGTAATATACTGTAAAAACAGACAGAATAGAAATCCCAGCACGGCTAAATATCTTGTAAAATAATTGCTCACTCTGTAAGAAATGTACCTGTTTCTAACATATGTTTAAACTACAACATATTATCAAAATTAAAGTAGCTTAAGAAGAAGAGCAAGTTTTTGCTGCAGTAAAATCATAATTTGATTCACAACATTAATGTAACAACAGCTTACAGTCAAGAGCCATTATAAGTGACTTTAACTAATGCACATAACATGAAACATTCAGCATCTTATGAGAAAACTAAACAGAATTTGTACCAACTTGCACTGCTAAAATGGTTACTGCCCAGTACAAACTCTACTGCAGGTGAGGCAGAATGCACTAAGAGGTAGATAATGCTGAACACACAAACACTTTATACCATTTGGTGAGTCAAATTAAAGTTGGATATTAAAGATAATTATGCTTTTAAGTTAAGCAGTTAAGTGACAAATCATTTAAAAAATATTGGAAACTATAGAAATATTGCCAAATATTAATAGAGCTATGAAAAAGCTAATTTTAAACAGTCATTTCAAAAGTAATATTCTAGAGATAAAATTCATTATGTCTTTAAAAAAGCAAAAACTATTGTGTATTTAACCAATTCTACAATTCTTCATGTGCTTACACTTTTCGGTGGTTGATCTATTGTTAAGACATTAGAGGTTTTTAAAAAGAATTGAGGGCTAAACAGTGATGCACAGAATGGTGCATTCCCAAGTCACCTTTTCCCTCCTTCATTGTTAACAAGTAGGAATATGTTTTTGATGCTTCCAGTGCCAAGATCAGGTGAACTGATTGGTTTTACAGAGTACATTACTCCAACTCCTTAAGGGGCTATAAAATCACATTAAACTCAGCTTGTTATTAATAATTCATAGCTACTTCCTTAGTTCACTACAGGGGCATCACTCTTAGGGCATCATTCTTATTGAAATAACTTAACAGGGAAAGTCAGATAAGTAGTGTTACCATCAAAATGAGAAGCCACCTACCATGAACCCAGGGACTCTAAAAGCCCTCAAGAATTTAAATCCTTACATTTTTCAGACTAAATCCAGAATTCTACATTTCTTTCTACAAGTTGATATTAATAGATAAGTAAAACCAACAAAATTTAATCTCTCTAATGAAATTTGGTTTATCTGTAGAGTTGAAGAGTCACATTTCCACATGCTTAGCTATAGGGCCTAAAAGCTATTTATGTTTTCTTTACTCTGAAATTGACCCTTCTAACAAGAATATTTTATTCAATTAAGGATGAAACTAAGTATATCCCATTAAACATATCTATGATGCAAAAATATTATGATTTGGAATTGGAACACTTTTAACTATAGTTAAAAATACCTACTAATAAAGCAGTTACTGACACCAATTATGATACATAAAGACCGCAACACTTCATTCTCCATAGCTGCATAAAAGATAGTTCTCAGAACTATGTCATGTACTAGTAACACTTGGATTTCAATGCACATGACCAACTAGATGGACAGATTCAGAAAAAAAATGGCATTCAGTATAAACACATTAAGATGGACACTAGACACTCACTTTTCAATGATCAAATAATGATGCATCAGTACACCACCATGGAAAATCAGCTTTATCCTTACAAACTTTATTTATTTATTCTTTATTTATTTATTCTATCTTTTCTAAGAAAGAAAGCAAGTTCACTCCAAAAGCTTAATCTGCTTTACATTTTTGTATTAAGAAGTAAGGTATTATTGAGTGGCTTTTTGTAATTTGCAGTCATCGTCAAACATAGAAAAAAGCGTGAGAGGGCAAAGCCTCAGAGGTGCATGGGCCTAATTGGTTCACTGCTGTACTTTCAAAATACAAGGAAGGAGGCTGTCTTTGTGGCTGTATCATCATTCCATAGATACATTATCTACATGCTTTTAAAGACAAACTTTAGATGAATTGATCCTGATAATGCTGGGGAAAACAAAGGAGGTCAGGCTTTTGGGTACTGATTCTGTCTCACCTACATGCTCACTATTCCCTGGTGTCTCTCACTGTTCAGTAATGGAGTAGCCCAGGAAGGTTGTGTTTCCTGACATAAACACCAAGGACAAAGAGAATTTTCTTACTGTCTCATGGAGAAAACAGTTGAGAAGCCTTGTCAAAACTCACTTGTTTTTTCTAAGATAGTTGATTTTCACAATAGGAGTGATCCAAACTTTCCTTCTGAAGAAATCAGCATTGTCTTATTTGATTGTTACATCACTGTTAACAGAGTCTGATTCTTTAGTAACAACACACAGCAAGTGAATATGCACAACAGTTTCATGTAGATGAAATTAACAAGAAACCCAAACATTTTGAATTTTTTATCCTATTGCTCCTTTTGCACAAATGGCAATGTCAATGAAAAGTCTCCCTGTGCACAGTCCTTTGTCCTCAAAGGGCTGCCCATTTGAATTCATGTCTAGAACAGAACTAAATTTCAAAAGCTGTATTCACATGAAATCAACAATCATTTTTTTATGCGTTGCAACTGTATCCTAAAGTGACTTTATAACTCACTGTCTGCTTTTCTAGTTCAGGAAACAGATTCTATGAACAGTTCTAAAGTAACACATTTGAAATGAAACAGGAATTGGTGCTGAATACTCATTGCACACAGTGGTAGACAAGGACATCTTAGGTTCTTACCAGAATTACAGCAATAGTCCTACTATTACCCATTGAGAGTGCTTATTTTTTTCAATTTTACTTACATTAAAAAGAATTTACTGACGTCTTCATGTTGAAATATCAGGAATGGACAACATCTGTTGCAACTGTTGTCTCTGACATATTAAAGTAGGGAAATACCAGGCTTTCAGAAGTGGAGTACATCACAAGAAACATTTTAAGTCTGTCACCAAATACAATTTATACCATAAACAAGGATTTTTAGTAGTATTTGAGTGTTACTTGCATTTTTAATGTAAAACTCTACATAAACTTAGAAAGAAAAAAAAAACATTCAGATGTGTTCATGGCATGATTTTAAGAAGCCAGTGTCCCAAAACAGCCTGCTCACTTTAATGCAAATTACATGACTTTCTATCAGGATATTACCCAAGAACCCAAAATCTCTGCAAAAGGGAAAGTATGTTAATACAGCAAATGTTCACTTATTTGATGTGATATTACAATAACTGTATAGTTTTAAATACAATTTTAAAGTATCCGATGCTTATTTTTAAATGTGGAATTATTTTTGGCTTCCTATCTATAACAAAAAATAGCAAATTTAATCCAGAGCCTAATTCAGAGGTGCAATAACTCCTACACAAAGTCACATATACCCACAGTTAAGTCAGCTGCTGTTAAGGATATGTGACTCAATAATTCTCAGGTACAAATGGGGACATAAAGTTATGGGCTGAGGAAGCTGAATTTGGACAGCACAAGTAAACTTTAGGAGCAATGCTAGGATCAACTGTGTGACACTGATTGATTTTAGTATGTGTTACTTAAATCTTGTATTTATTTGAGGAACAAGACAACAGAAAAAGCTCCAGAAGTACTTCTGAGTTTCAGGTGTTTTATGAGATTGACGTGGCCAAAGCACCATGCCAAAATTGAAAATTTTGAGTTTCAATGTTATTTCAGAGCAGCACTCAGAACTTTTATAAGGTTGTAACGAGTTTTCATTTTACCTGTACTGAAAAAAAAGAAGAATGGATAACAGCAGGAAAGCAGCTATTCTAAGAAAGGGAGGCATAAAATGTAAACATAATGCAACAAAGAAGCAAATGAAGAAACTCTCCCTTTATTAGAAATAAGAGAAACAGATTGTGCTCATCTTGCTCAGGGCCAAGAGTCTCTTTGTATGGAATTCAGCCAGGCTCCAGCACACAGCTCACTGTGGAGTTTTGCTCTTAAAAAGTACACCAGATGGGATATTTGCTTCCAACAAGATAATTCTAATGGAAATTGTTAGAAGTACTGTAAAAGAAACTTCTCAGCTTCATCTGCAATTTTATTGTGTATAATAAGGACAGGCAGAATGAAAAGTAGACTATAAAAACAAACCACAAAAATTTAAAAATTCAAAACATTCATCATTAACCAAGTTACAAATTTATGTGCCTCAGAACACCAACTGCTTACATAAAGCACATACCATGCTAAAGCCAAATCTCAAACAGTAGCAGAGTTAGTGTGAATAAAATATCCTAAAATTCTGTGAAATGAGTAAAAAATAATCAACTTAAAGGTTAGCGTGTAACTTCATACAGCTTGAAGGGAAAATATGCATGTCAACAGACAGATACACCAGGGCCTTGTGAGACCTAAGAGACACAGTGTTTTTGTTCAGGACCATTAAGACAACATCTCCTGTCCTTAAAAGACACCATATTTTCCAGCATGTACCATATGTACAAACAAGGTACATAAGGAATAGTTCTACCCTTACAGTTTTTGACGACTTCTTGTATATCTGACTAAGAATTTTTCAAGTATTGTGCTCTAACTGTACTAGAGCAAAATGGAAGAACTGGCTTGGTTTTTTTTGTTTTGTTTTTATTGTTGTTGCATTGATGTCTTCAACTGTAGCCCTGAACTGTTCCTGGGAGTGAACAGCTTTTTTAAACACAAGCTATACCCATTTCATCATAACAAAGAATTCACTCTTAAAGAAAGATAACAGGCAACATGGGCAGTATTTTGTAAACAAGATTAGACACAAACTGAGTCCATTAGTTCTGAGAAAAAGGGTCAGTTATCATAGAGACAAGCTCATGCTTCAATTATCCCAATCCACTTTGCAAAGGGGTACCTACCACTAAAAATTTATTGTTAAAATGGCAATATATGTTTTCTTTTTTTTTAAACCTTGCTCTCAGACTAAACACTGCTCTAAGCTCCCTTTTCTTCTGCAGGAACTGGTTTATACCAGACTCAAGAGATTCTACTCAGGCTTTGACTTTGTCCTACTATGTTTCTTCAATCAGCCAGAAAGCAGATTGGAATGAAATTGATATGATTGGATAAAGGAAAATCAAATTTTTTCAACATTTAGTTTCAGTAATCTAATTATGAAGCTTTTAGTAATAGCATAATTACTTTGAAGTTCTGAACATATGTTTCTACTGAGAGTATCCACAGAGGACACTGTATCAGAAAAAGGAAAAATGTAAACATAAAAGTACCAAAAATGTTTCAGCTCATCAAAAAAATAAAAATTGAAAGGAGAACCATATGCCAGAGATGTAATATGATGTCCAATATGAACCACTTTTGTTTCCATCATGCACAGTCCTTTAATTTAATACCAATGAAGAAAACGTAAAATAATTTTTCCATGACATCAAAGCACATTAACTAAACCTTACTGGATTGGCACATTTAAAAACAAAATTGAAATTATACATGTAAAATTATTACGACAAAAAGCAGCTGAATGCTCTTCCTTGAACTTTGAAGGTCTAACTGTTTCCACTGATGGAAATAGCTCACAAAATTGGCCTAAAAAAGCCCAGGCATCTCAGTTTCTTGTGATTCTTACTCTTGTGAATTTAGCTAAATATCCTTAGCTCTATACACTGAAAGTTATTAAATCTGAAGTATTAGATAAGACAAAAGACAGTTCTATTGGCTAAATCTACAAAAAAAAAAAAAAAA
>VZTB01005214.1:62428-81384 GCA_013397245.1 Thryothorus ludovicianus
AAGGACACCAGGTGGTGGTGAAGGGCTGGACACGGCGGAGGGGGGAGGACGAGCTGGGATGATGCAGAAGGGGACTGAGGGCGGCGGCGAGGGGCAGGCACAGGGGGCCCGTGAGGGGGCGGCTGTGTGGGGCTGTCACTGCCCGGGGCGGGAGCGGAGCTGCACCTGCCGCCTGCTCTAACTCGCTGGGCACGGCGCGCTGATGTTCGCTTGTTTTTTCCAGTCCGTAATTCGCATCTGGTCCGTCGCGGGCGCAGGTGGGGAGATGGTAGTGGAGGAGGGGGGGCCGGGCCCCTCAAAGCCCGCGGGTGACAGGCACCCCCGGCAGCGAGAGAAGAAGGACAAGCAGCAGGACAAGCAACAGGCCTGCGAGGGATTCAGTATTAGAGCCATGATGAAAAACAGCGTGGTAGGTTTCCTGTTAGCATAGAGGTGATACTAATTAACTCAGCTTGTCCGAGGATCATAGCAAGTTAGAGCTGTGGCTAAAGCATGTCAGGAAGGCGCGCAAGTTGCTAATTCCTTATCTGGAGTTTGCTGAAATTACCCTCAGACTTTGCAGAAGTATTATCGCAAGGTAACTATGTGCCTGTGGAAGTTGTGATGCTTTCACCAAGTGTTCTGCTGCCACAATTATTTTTTTGTATTTTTTTTTTGTATTTTTTTGTATTGGCAGTGCACATCCTGTTAAACTGCCAGCCTTTGGAATTGTGTGTGAGGCTTACTGCCTCCCACTTAGCAAAATGCTGTCAAGTGGTAGTTCAGTGTTTCTCAAAAGTTTATACACTGGCTTAGTGTATAAAATTGATGTGAATGTCACATAGGATTGCAGGGATCTGGAAAATAGATAAATAGATTTTTAAAACAAGCTTGGAAAATAACAAAAAGCTTCCACACCATCTAGGAGAATATTAAACAAACAAACATTAGTTCTCCAACTTGTAGTTCAAAGACAGAGAAATTGATCCAACAAGTAACAGTCATGATTTCTAATGAACTTGGAGGATTGGGTGTTAAAATAGGAGTATGAAGGCCCCTCAAATCTCTTTATACTTTTTTATTTGTCCATCTTTATCAGAATTTAGGAGTTAAAAAGCTTCAACTAGTACAGAGCAAAAATGTTCAACGTGTAAGTAGATGAGGTAATATTACCATACATCTCTGCCTAAACTCCTGAATTTTGTTCTTCATTTAGACACAGTTCAAAGTGTTAGCAAAGACTTGAGTCCTCAAGGGTTTTTTTAAACCTATAGAGTATTCTGACAGCTGTTATGAAATGCATTTCCCTTTGTTTTGCTGAAGTGGTCTTCCTGGAGAAGTCTCTCTCATCTTGTTATCTGCAAGAACATCCTCTCAAAAACCCAAACAAGCACATCTTTAAAGAAATTTTAAATAGAGTAAAAGTTGTGTACCTAAAGAACTGTCTTCTCATTAGTAAAATTAAAACATATTTCACCTTACTTGGAAAAACACAAACTGAACATGACCAAAAAATCCCTTTGTTTTAAAGATTGTTTGATTTGTTTGTTTTTATACTAGAGATGCATGGAAAATACTATAATACTTCAGCAGCCTTTAGGATTGATTTTTAAAATATGTTTCCTGTTCTCTGGAAAAAGTCAAGTGGTGCATATTTGCACATGGTTATTTACACCTAGATACATAAAAGATGATTTTATCTAGAAGAATCAGCAGTTTCAGTGGAGTTTGAGAAATAGATATTTATTTTAAAAAAGGAGCTGTGACTTGTGAACATAATTATGAGTTTAGTCAGAATTTAGATTTCCTTTTAAATATTTATGGAATATTAACTTTTATGGCTGCATTTCTAACTTCCTAAACATGAACAGAACATTAAATCATATGACACTGTCATTAAGCAACTGCATACAGGTAAATCTGCTGCCTTTGCAGCTGCTCACAGAATAACAGAAATTACTTTCTTTGCCATGGACATCTGGAAATCATCTAACCCAACTTCCCACTTGAAGTGGGCCTGTCACCAGCACTCAGATCAGGTCAGTGATGGGTTTTCTTCGCTAAACTGTGAAACCCCCCCAACATCAGGGATTGCCTGACCTCTCCAGGCTGCCTGTTTTGTTTCTGCCCTGCTGGTCTGCCCCCTTGCCTGCCCTCTCAGCCCTGTCAGAGCTCTGGTTCTGCACACGTTCTACTCATAACTGGGTTGGAAGCTCTGGAACTCTTAGAGGTCTTGGGAGATTCATAGTGCCAGGGTTATGTTTTATAAAAGCTCCAACTGCAGTCGGACAGCTGCCAGAATAATTTCCAGTTGCTGTGCAAAAAAATTAGGCTAGAGTAAGGAATATCTCACTGCCACACTGTCTGTGCAGAAGTGGGAGTTCCTTTTCTCTTTTCCAACTACTTTTTAAAAGGAGCTTTAGATTTATTAAGTACTCACTTGTCAGAGGTTGACATCATTGATGAAGTTCTCATGGAAGGCTTAGGAGTTGACTGGAGGGTTGAAAGCACAGCAGGAATATCTAGTTACAACATGGTAATTCTCAGCATGATAAGGCATAGGGTTAAACGTGTTTGGCATCTCCAGGTCAAACAATGAGATATTGATTAATAGCCTTTGGTGCAAGCATGTAGTTAGTCTTAAACTTTTAGTGGAGGGTTGTAACAGATTACCATTATGCATATATGACTAAATATTGTAGTAAATGTTCCATAATTCTTTTGTGTTGCTTGGGCAAAGGAGTGTTTTACTAAGCTGTTTTTCATGAATGTTCCTGAATAAAGTTTGCTTTCATGGTCAGAAGTAAGTTTAGAAATTAAGTAGATGTAATATTTAAGACTTTTCTCAGCTCTCGCTAAATCCAAAACTCACTTAGTGAAATCCAATGCTTAAATAGTTACCTAAAAATGTTCCTGAACTGAATAAAGTATGTAAGTTATTCCAAAACTGTAAATTTATGTAGCAGTAGATCAAAAACAAGGTTCAATAAAGGTCTTTTATAATAACAAGCTACATTTACATTTTAATTGTTTTGTCCTCCAGTGGAATCAAGAATGTTTTGTGCTCTTAGGAGGTACTGCATATAGAATTAGGAATACAATTAAAAATTAATATGTAGACTAGCAAGTATAGAAGTGTCTCAATGTGGACAGCAGGAAGTTCTCTGTTCACTTCTGATCCTCTCTAGATGATTTTCCTATTTTCTGCAACATAAGAGAATAAAGTGTTAATGTCCCACTTTTCTGTAATGAGCCAGTAGTAAAAGCACTATTTCAAGGACTGAATTCATTTTAGTATTTAAAGGAAACAGTAGAAAAGTAATTCCTGTCCATCTCCCAACTTTTTATGGCATTCATGTGTTCCATGACATCAGTCAGAGACTGCCTCCAGGAACAGGCCACAAGGATAGTTTACTAGGTGGCCTTAGAAAGGAAGGGATGCTAAAAATTGTTTCTGGATTTCTAAAACCAAAGCAGCTATTCAACCTTAGAGAGTCTTACCTATGTGTAGGAACAGCTTTCATCTCCTAAAAGTGTAATTGCTCTTAAGCAGAAAAATGGTTATTTGTATTGAAGCTCTGGATTTTCATTCTTCTGTTCCACATTTAGGAATCTACATTCTTTGTGTACTGTACTTTAAAAGCTTCTTTCAAGCCATTTTCAGTAATGTATGTTGTGAAGGCCATTCTTACTCTTTACCATTTGGTAATAACTAATGGCAAAAGTTTCATATTAACTCTAATGTGATTTATGTTCTGAAATTTGTGATTTGTCATTGTATTTATATTCATCCACACTGCGTAACCAAGACTACTTTTGTTATTTACCTTGTAGCAGTCAAAGTTTCTGATTTGATTTTGGAGTTACAGGGGAGAATACGAGAAAGAAGTTGTATCTTTTGATTATAACAGCTAGTTTATTGGAAAAAGCAGTGTGTTTTGGGGCAAATAGATGTCAAGTTCAAGGAGTGTTTTGATAAATACATATTGAGAAGTAGCACATCTGTCTTGGAGTAACTTCTCCAGTTTAACAATAGCAATTGTGTACAATCTACAAGTGCACTTCAGTGAAGACTGTGAGACAATTTAAACTGTCAGTGCTCTGGAAGGCAATCCTGTCTTTGTCCTCTCTCAGGCTGTTTAGTACTGCTGCCCATTGTTGTGTCCTCATTTGAACAATGTTGGCTGCTCAGAGAACTGATCCTGCTGAAAATACTCCAGCTTGTTAAAGCTCGCAGTGTTGAACTGCTGCCTGTGGGACTGAGCAAGCAAAGCTTCTGCTTTAACAAGGTTCATCTGTTTTGCCCTTCTTCCTGTCCTGACTGCGTGCTTCCATCTCTCCTTTTGCACTGACATTGTTTTTTCTTGCAAATATAAAGTGAGTTGGATCAGCTGTTACAGCTCTTAAGTTAATATATGCAATGAGAAAGGAAACAGGAGAATGTCAGCACAAGCTGTGTGTGTGGGAATGTACCCTCTTGGCAACATTGCAGTCTTAATTAATTTAAAAGCAGTTATGATATCGAGTTCTAGCAGGGTAGTTCCACTTGCACCACAATTTAAAGGTGTTGTTTACATCCCTGGACATTTATTCTTTGTGTAATGTGAACTTTTGTATGGCTTTGCAGTGAACTGGAGAGGGGCCCTGGTTAAACCTAGATTAAAAGCAGCTCAATTTTTTTTTATTTGATAGCATTTTTATAGGCTTGACATACACTTTGATAACAGTGTAAGCTCATGAAAGTTGTCACTGCTGCAGCCCTTCCTGTCTCTGCTGTGTGTTTGTTCCTCTTCCTTTGTGCCAGTACACAGTCATCCCACTGGATTGATGAGGCACTTCAGTTGCATTAGGTTCAAACATGAAAAGCTTCTACACAAGGAGATTTTTATTTCCCCTCATAAAGTTAGATTCCTTTCCAATTCCATGCTCATATTTACTGTAATGACCTCTTTGATAGTATAATGTAAAAGCAGAATATACAGAAAAAATACTAATGCTTAAGATCATAATTTCCTCAAAAAGCTACTATTTCATATTATGTTTTCCAGCTGTAACCTTGATGGCTTAATCATACTGCTCTTATTTCAAAATACTTCAAAGTCAGCACTTTATTTCTGTGAATGTGGTAAAAGGTTGGTATTTTTCATAGTTGCAGTGTGAGGATGAAAAGATCAGTTTCTTACCATAAGCATGAAGAAATCATGCTGCTTCATTTATGAAAATCTGTTACACATTTAAACCTCCAGTAAATCTTCTAATTCAATCAAATGACTTAAAATAGTTAATAAGTAAATTATCGGTTAGACTCTGTTTTGTGGTTTGATTGACAATTCTTGTCTTAATCACTTCATTTGATTCATGATGTTTTGCACAGAAAAAGACCTTGGGAGGTTTTAAGTTTCATGTTTAGAGAAGGTAAAAGTAAATTGATTTTAAAACATTCTGCCAATGCTTTTTCAAAACTCCTCTGCTAAGTACTTTTTTATGAATAAATGAATAAAATCTTCTAACTGGAGATGATTGCAGAGATAGTTGTCAAATTCTGTCATTTCTTGCCTAGGAATTAAACTATTTTAAAGTGTGCAAGCTTTTTACAGATTTCATACAAGTTAAAGTCCTGCAGTGCTCTGAGTATATGGGTATCTTCATCTGTTGATTCTCTGAATCAAGACAGCATTTTTCAGTTTTGAGAGTTTTTTTTACTGCAAATGTAGGAATTTGGAACAAATTATTAAACTATAGTTAATAAGAATTGTCTCCAAACATGATTTTAAGCTGTCAACTTGCTGTGTAGGAAATTATCTAAAGTCAGCATTTCCTACATGCAGCTAAGTACTCCTCTGGAGCCAACCAATTGAAAATGTGAAAGAGATGAGTTAGAATGCATCTACCATACGCCCTTCCCAGTGCTAAGTCTCCAGAACAGTTCCAAAGAAATGGACACATGTGTACATATTCTTTCTTTTAACTTGAGATTTTCAATTTCATTCAAGAAAAATCCTGTACTCTGCGTAGGCTTCAGCCTTTGTCATAGTCTTCTCCCTCTTAGTTGGCTGGGAATGCTCTGGGTTGCTACCTGGAGTGAGTTCAGTGAAGAGCCATCAAGGCAGGGTTCTGGAGCTCATGTTGCAGGAGGAGAGGCTGAGGAGAAATGTATTTTGGCCTGGAAAAGAGAAGTCTACCAGGATACCTCATGGTGTTAGGTCTTAACAGACCTAGTGACCCAATAGCTGTGAGAAAGCTGTCAGGAAGAAACAGCCAGTCTGTTCTCTCTAGTGATGGGAGGACAGGACATGTGTGTTGAAATTCATGATGCTGAAACGGTTTTTCACAACGAGGATAGTGAAGCAGTGCATCAGGTTTCCCAGAGCTGTGCAGTCTTTTTGGAGATTTTCAAGACCCAAATGGAAAAAAGCCCTGAGCAACCTGCTCTGATATAACCATGCTTGGAGAAAGTGATTGAATTGGGAGATTTCTTGGGGTAATTTTCAACCTGAGTTTTCCCATGATTCCACATCTTCCCTATTATGGTTGTCTGTGGTCACTCTGTGACTTTGCTGCTGCTAAGATCAGACAAATTAGTGATGACTGATTTACTTTCTATTTGAATAAGGAAAAAGGTATTTGAAGGTTTTTGCTTTAATAAATCTGCTGCTTTTCTGAAGATGTGAAGGGGGTAATAAATACACCTCCCTTCTGGCCCTCAGAAAAACTGTGTAACACCATATTGTTCCAGTTATAATAGTGAACTACATCATAAACCTCGGGTTGGCTTTCTGAATAGAGTTGAGTAAGCCTGCATCAGTGCTTGGGTAGCAGCAACACGTGCTCATTAGAGTTCAGCTGCAGCTGATTCTTATGTGATCTGCTGCAAGTGTGCAGGGAGTGCTGCTGCCAAGTATGCAATGAATGCTTCAAGGATTTGGAGCAGCTGGCCATGTCTGTAGCTGTCAGCTTCTGGTGATGCCCCTTGTCTCAGTCTCCTCTTGTCACTGCTAAAACTTAAATAACCCTGGAAGCTTTAAGTGGATGAAGGAGACAGGAGGTGTAGCTCAGTGGCACGTGCACTAGGAAAAGGAGTGGAGAAACAGAAAAGGAACTGAATGTGACTCCCTAAAGCAGGGACCTGGGTGATCACTAATACACTGTGATTTTTCCTATGGCTGTGCTCCCAAACTTTACAGGCAGAGTGTGCTGGAGTCTGTACCATGGAAATGAAATTTTTCCTTCTTTTCATAACTGATAACTTTAGGTAATATATATCCTTAGTCTATGTTTAACTGAAATTACCTGATAAGACTTTTAACAGGTCAGAGAGGCTTTGTTTAATTCACAAATTTTCCTTAACTATTTTGAAATGACAATTATTAGGAAGTAAAAAAAAAAAATTTAGCAAACAATATTGGTACATTGTTACAATTTCTAGATAGTGTCATAGAAAAATTACTGTGGAAGACTTACTGGTTCCTCCTAGCATTAGTTGATTCTTTTATATATTTGACATCCATATAAGCAGTTTGGCATAGCTTTTCATTTTTAGTGAAAATAGCTTAAGTATTTAGCATAGTTAAATAGATTTTGTTGGAAAATTTACTGCTCTCTGATGACTTCCTTTCTTAGATAAAATACATGTCAGATAAGATAAAATGATAAATTCCTGTACGGAGCCACAATGTGCTGAAAGCTGAAGTGTGGAATCTTTTGTTTGATAGTTGCACTCTGATTCTGTAGATACATTACAAATACAATGTTTCTTAGGGCTGCAGTTTTGGACTTAAGGCGTGTAATTTGAGGGGATGCCTGCAAATAAAGGACTTGCTCCTGAGAGCAATTTAATTCTAGTCAGACTTTCTGTAAATTTTCTATTGGGCCTCTTGCCTGAAAAAAACAGATTCTGATGTGATAATAAAACCTGCCTTAGTTACAATTTGGTGATAAACATATAATTTAACTTTTCATACACTTGTGATGGTCTCTTTTAGAGTAAGATTTTTCTTCCTAAAAAGTTGCTTTTCATCCATTTTTCTATAAGAGGTGATGTCAAGATCTTGATAGCAGGAGTAAACACTGTTTTGTTCTCACTTTCATAATAGAAGTATATCATTAGCTTGACTAGGATCCAGACTAACTTTGTTTGGTGGGGTTTGGTTGTTGATTGATTCTATTTTTGGTGTAATGAAAGGCTTTTTAAACAAGTTTTTACTGCAGAAAGTACAAAAATTCTACACAACGAAAAAGTCAAAACATAAGATACATCAGAGAAATATCTGTGCAATGAAAACTCTTGAAGCAAGCATGGCATACTGCTAACTTCCTGTGTAACAGCCAGTTGGTGGAAGAATACATCTTGAAAGTTATGTTTGAGGCCTATTTTATTGGTCAGAAGCACATTAATGAGGATGTTTTGTGTGGTTACTAGGCAATACATAGTATTCTGCACAAAAACTGACCTAAATCCAGATCAGAGGATACAGTGTTTTCTTGCCTGTTGTTTGTGCTTAGGACATTCATTGGTTTTGCCATCATCACATGAGCATTTTTAATCATTTTTATCTCACTCTGCGTCTCATTGTAATGTGAAAGAACTACTTTTGAGTAAGTTGTTTGGACTTAGTAGGTGTTCTTGAAAATATTTTTAGATATTAGGTCTTCTAAGTTTAGCAGATTTTCATTCTTTCAGTAATTGTTAGATAGGATTTATTTTCTGTTATTTCCATGTAAGATTTCTCTTAATGACAGCTGTATTATTAAACCCATGATTTATGGAATGAAGTGTGACTTCCTGATTTTTTGTTTTTTTTTTCACTTAAGGAAGTGATTGAGGAAAGCCCCATGAAAAGAGAATGTGTGCAAGGGCTTGTGGGCAAGGAACATCCTGGCTAAACAGTTAGGATGCAAGGATCTGTGCAAGACTGGAATTGTGCAAGATCCTGCATTTGAGGCTGGTGTGTGCCCCTATGCCTATTCCCATTCCTGGATGCTCCACTGAGTGTGGCCATCACAGACCCTTTTAAAACAGTATTTATGAAGTGTTCTAAAAAACCTGAAAGCTTTGAATTTAGTTTTCTTTCCTTGTAAGTCTTGGTGTGTAGAATTAGGGGACATACCTAAAGATCCAAGTTTTCTGTTTCAAGGCTAATAATTGTGTACTTACTAGAAAAGACTGGTGATCTGCATTTGAATCTTTAGAAAAAATAAATTATTCCCTGGCTTATTTTACTGTCCTACTGATGATGTTTTAATATCAGATTATTGTTTTGTATTGGATGTCTTTTCAGCTAAAAGTGTTTAGGCAAAGGTGCATGCGTACTTTTACTGATATTGTAGCCAGAATTTGATAAACCTTTTTTTATTTTCTCACAGACCTTGAAAACTTAAATTCTTAATTCCCAAAGCAGGTCTATTGATCTCTCTCTTTCTACACTCTTGTGTGCTGTTTGTGCTCACCTTTTCTCTGGCTTTATTTACTTCTTTGCCAGATGGTATCTTTTTTTATACCAGTGGATTTCCCTTGCATTTGTGTTCATCAGCTGGGTATTTGGGGGGAAGGCAGTTCCTCATGGCAAGAAAACTTATGGATAATGTAAAGCTTATTCCCAGACCTTATTAGAATACCCTATATAATATTTTTTACAGTAAAAAATAAAAAATCTCAAAGAAATGAGCTTATTATAATTTTAAATTGCAGTTTTATAAGGTATGACTGGGAAATATTTATCATGAGAAGTATATGTGTATTGGCTGATGTTTTTATATTTTTATACAGTGTTTTACTGACTATCTCATGCCCTTCTAATTTGTGTGTCCTTCATTTAATTCATCAGGTTTTATATTAATAGTTAAAGGTCAGAGGAACGATTACTACAACTTGATTTGATCTCCTGTGTAATGCAGTCTGTCAAATTCAGAAAGTGATTTCTGTATATAATGTATAACATCTGGTTGAGCTAGGAGATAGGTTTGGGTTTTTTTGTAAATTAATGCAACCCAAAGGTAATGATGGTGTCACAGTCTGTTTTATCTCTATATTGTACCTATGCTTAATTTAACCAGTGCAATGCTATTTGAAATTTGCAGTTCATACCTATATGAATTTATCCCAAATTAGTCAGACTTCGCTGTGCAAATATTTTAGAGTGAGACAACTACTTACAGAGAGACACTATCCTTAAAAATCCACAGAAGTAACATTTTAGCATGCTTCTGCCTTCTACTTAAAATCTGTTTAAGTAATGATTATTTTATGAGCTTCTAGTATGCCTTTGGACATATTCAAGATGTACTACAATGTTATGATTCAGGACAACAATCAAGTTTTAATATTTTATTTGCTAGCTTCTGAAGGCTTTTAGTCATCCAGTTGTTCATCTAGTATGAAGAATTCACAGACAGTGCACTAAAACTCTGTAATATCCGTCACTTTAATTTTAAAAAGTAAAGTATGTTGCAGTGTATCAACAAGAAATCAATGTGTTACACATTTAAGATTGCAGGTGATTTCACAAACTCTTCTGTCTCCTGTTATCTGACAGAGGAATCTTTATAACAGAAATGGTAACGAGTGCCAACCATTGACAATGCTGAGTCTGTCAATAGTATACAATGTTCAGACCTTTGGGTGTAAATTTTATTGAAGACATAAAATTCAATGGGTTTTAACACATCTGGTTTTGTTTGGATTGTCATTTTTCCTTTTCCCTGACACCAGATAGAATTGAAATATTTTTCAGCTTAAGTGAGGAAACAAATGACCCTTTACTAGCAGTAGAACAATTCTGCCTCTATTGTACAATGATCCATTAGACATAATAACAAAGTGTATATTGGGTGAAAATATTGAAATATATTTTCAGAGGTAATTGCAAATTGCCACTAACAAATCAGTTAACTCTAGATTTCTTTCCCCCATTTGATATTCATTTAATTGTTCTTTATCAGGTCACTGCTTGGTAGGATTTAGGTGATTATTCTCCTTATTTTATTCTATTTATTATTTTGCTTCTGACAAGTGGAACACTTTGAGCTCTTCTTCTTTTATAATACTAAATATTCTTCAGATTTATTAGTTTTAAGTTAATCTCTTCTAAGATCAATTTAAAAAAAAACTTGCCTAAGGGTGTTTGGCACAAATGTTTAGCCAACGACAAGGCTAAGCATTTCAGAGCAAAATGTTTGTTCTGATTGTCGAAACAGGTCCTCTGAGAGCTCCTTTAGCTGAGATCTGCATATGACCTTTTTCTACTTGAAGTCACAGTTTAGAGTTCATTCTTAGACTGCATGCAAATCAGCTGACTCCTAATTGAATGCGCTTCCCAGTGGGCTGGAGGTAGACTCCCTTGTGTCAGTAGTTCTTTTGAAGCCTCCGCTGTGTTCTTAAAACAGAAATTAACAAAATCATCATCTCTTGAGCTCGTGTTCTAACTCCTAAATAAATATACAATGGAAGGCAATATTATTTAAGGGGACCTTCCTGTAAGCAGGTTTCAGTCTTCAGAAAATAATTTCGCGGTCTGCGTTTTCAGTAGTCTGATATATCACTTTTATAATCTTGATTCAAGTGTTTGAACTCCAAAGAGGAATGGAAATTCACATACAACCCTATATTCAGATTTGTATAGGTTTTCAGCATGTCTTCCAGCACCTAAACATGCTGAAGTGTCTCATTCTCTTCACCAACATTGAAGGAGCCTGGGTTTAAAGCCGAATTTAGGCTCTTTGAATTTTCCCTGACGGGGGCTAGTGTTCAAACCGATTTCGGGTTTGTACTCTGGGTAACTCAATGGGCCAAGTGCCTTTCATTAGACATCTAGAAAATGGTATAATGTAAATATTGGTTATTGCCTAGTGGGCATTTAAAAAACATTCCACTTAGTGTAATATGCTCATTATATGAAAGGATTCTGTAATCCTCTGTAGTATACTGTTTCCTTTAGCCTATATTTTTAGGTTTCTTTATACTTTCTGCTTCCAATCTACTTCCCTGTTTTTTTGATCCCTGTCTAACTGACAGCTTTAGATGCATATTAACTTTACTTCAGAGTCCCATAGACCCACTCTAAGAGACAGAGTAGTTCACAAGGTATCCATTATGGAGCTATTATTGTGTCTTGTTTTCTTGCAAGTTGCAAACTGTCTCATCAAAATTATCATTTTGGATCATGTTTTTCCAAAGAAAAGAAATAAGGTGTGTTTTTAAGGGAGATCTTCATAAATATTGTCATGGTTATTGTGTTTTCAAAAGGACTCTCTAGAGTCACGTAAAATTTGCAGCCTAACCACAGAAGATTATATGACAAAACACTACAAAGTGAAAATAGTGAAGCTACTGCACTAGGTGCCAATTATTCAAACTAACAAAGCCAGATATTCTGCAGGGTTTTGTTTTGGGTTTTTTTCTGGTTGATTAGTATAAAAATTGAACTTTTCTTTTTAATACAATATTTGGTGTCTAGTAACTTGACAAACAAGCCTCTTGTTTGGATCACCCTTTTCTGTTCTCCATTATTTCCAAAAAACACAAGGGCAGCTTTTTATCTTGAAACTGCCATTACTTCAAATGCAGCTGAAAATGGCCAACAACTGCACACCTTTAGGAGTGCAGGCAAATGTTCTCATAGCATGGACGTATAAGCCTTGTTTCCTCATTAAGGACTTTTAGAAAAGGCTTGCATATGCATTCACCACAGAAAAGGATGGGATTACCCATAAAATGGCAATATTACAAATGAATCAGGCAATCAAGAAAAAGGTTGAGTTCCTTTCAATCAGAAGCCATTTCTTGAAGATGAAAATTTAGTAATTGAGTGATGTAATTTCATTGTGAAAATGAATATTCTCTCAGAGCCTGGACTTCAGTGTTGATACTGTAAGAACATTCATGACTTCGGTGGTTTTCCAGTGAAGTGACTGGTACCAACAAAGTTGATGATAGTGGGCTCAGCAGCACAGTAGAGAACTTTTAGAGTCCTTTTTGAACTTCACTACTCACTTGAAGTTATTTTCATATAGTGACAGAGGAGAAACCTCTCGCTTCATCACCGAATCCCATGTTTAGCCTCTAGGTGTAATTTCATATGACTAAAGGCTCAAGAATCTGTCACTAAATTTTCCAGTTGACCAGGAAGTATGTTGTTTATTAGGTTCTATTGTTGAACCTCCTGATTTTAATGTTCTAGAAACATGAATTTAATGAAAAGATATAGCATTTATAGCATTCTCAAGTTTTACTAAATGTTTTCTGATACACAGAAAACACAGGAAGTTAGTAATAGTGGTAACCCTTCTAGTCTGCAGATTCCAGCTGCAAGGTTACCAGTAAGTCTAAGCATTGTAATGTACATAGAAGATTTTCTTTTATAAAAAAATTTGTGTAGTATTCATGAAAAATGACCTTGAGGCAATAAGTTCTTATAAATAAAATAGAATTAAGTGGTAGATGAAAGGCAGATAGAGGAACAATTGCTTTGTATAAGCCAAATACCTGTATTCTCATGTGAGAAAAAAAACCAAAATAATTTTATCAATGCTCATTAATATAAAATACAGTTTTGTAATTTATGTTTATTATGAGTACACATGTGAGATTAATGTGGATTTGCTACTTATGTAAGTGAAGGACAATTAATAACATGAAAATGCCACTTAATTTCCTTTGTCACCATTTATATTTTGGCAAGGGTAATAAAAGGAATTCTTATAAGGATAGGCATTGTATGGAACATTATCTTTAACTAGTTTTGTTTTAGAAATAAAGTGGCATGAATTACAGAGGTAAGATGCTATCA
Source organism: Thryothorus ludovicianus (assembly GCA_013397245.1). Taxonomy (NCBI): domain Eukaryota; kingdom Metazoa; phylum Chordata; class Aves; order Passeriformes; family Certhiidae; genus Thryothorus; species Thryothorus ludovicianus. The sequence continues at coordinate 76,192 of VZTB01005214.1, forward strand.
TGGGATAATAAATTCTTAGCATATTGATAAAGATATATTTTACATTTTTATAAAAAGCCATCTATTTAGTGATCTGTGTGTTCAGTTAATAGATTGGTACTTAAGTACTGGTTATTTAATTTATTTTCTGAGAATATATATTTATTTTTTTACTGTTCTAAATAGATTCACAACCTGCATTAAAATGTTGCTTTTTAATGACTAGATATGCTTTCTTTAAGTATCAAAAATTGAAAAGAAACTGATGGCTGAGAACTTTCTCTGTAAAGAGTATACAGGGTAGAACAGGTATCAATAATTTATTTTTTTTTTGCTATAAGCCCTGTATGTATACTCTTGTTTTTTATTTTCTCTAAAGAGTGTAATTTACTGTACACATGCTGCAACCAGAATACAGCTATCAAAATTTAACTTTTTAACCTGAAAAAAATATTGCTTTTCCTTAAGATTCAAATAGGAGAAGTTTTAATATTTTCAGAATTGGTATACATAAACCTTAATGGAATGTAAAAAAGACAAAAATTTCCTATTTTCAGTTCACAAGTGAAGGGTTTTTCTTTGATATTTAAAAAATCCTGCTAAACAGAAGTTCTATTTAGTTGTCCTATAATATGTATGTTTATCCTTTAAACTCTAGATTTCTGAAGTATAATATGAAAATCTTGAGAAGGAATTTTTTTGAGTCTATGTCATCGTTAGCTGCAGTTTGCATTACAGATTGAAAATGAAAATGTAGATAACAACATCAATGTAGAACTGGAAAACAGGAAAACAAAGATGGTGGCAGTACGTGTGTATGGATGGCACTGTTTGTGCAGTGATGCTCACTGAAGAAGCAGAAGGGTCTGAGTGACTTAGTTCTGGCCATCTCCTCAGTCTTGCTTTGAGAGTGTACCCTGTTCCTGATAAAGTGTTCCTTCCTAGCACAGCCACAAGGTATACATGTACCACATCAAACCTCACAGCAGTTTTTGGTCCTCAGTGTCTTTTGTCTTTTTCACACTGTACCACACCTTTCTATCATTCATTCCAGGCATTTTTTTAACAATACATCCTTTTCTTTTTCCACAAGTCCATCTGTGTTTGCAGGAATGAAATAAAATCAGGAATCTGATAGCTTCTGTTGCCACTGAAGAAGTCTGTTGTCTCAAGACTTCTTATGAAGTTTTGTGTTCAACAAAACAAGAGGTAGAACCAATCCTTGTAGCATCACACAAATAAAAGGGCTGGAAAGAAACCACCAATCAAAATTGTCTTGAAATCTGACTAGGAGTTGACCCATCCAGTTCAGGGTGACTGACTCATTTCTGCCAGTCTCCCAGGCAAGTCAGCAGCACATGGTGATCTTCAGTGTCAAACACTGCTGATGGGTTTAATGAAGTAAGCATGGATATCTTCCTCTGAGCTGTGCCAGAGAGGAAATTGTTCGCAAGCAAGACTAATGCACTCTGAAAGCTGTTACCAAGTTTGAAAGCCTGACTGCCCTGATTTAGGTTCTTGGCAGACAAGTCAAATTCTGTAGGAGAGTATGTTGTTTAGTTGGGGCTTTTTAATTATTTATTTGATCATTTCTTCCAGAAATAAAAAGCTAGGCAGAACATTTGGACTAAGAGGATTTTTGCAGCCTGGGCATTTACATTTCATTTTTCACGTAGATTAAAAACTGTGATTTGCATTCAGATTACATTGAGATACTCAGGAGCTGGGTTTTGGTTGTCTTTGAGGATGGATACATCATCTTTGGGTAATGTTCCAATGACAATCTTCATTGTGAAAGAAAGTTTTTCTGCACTCTAGTAAGAATTTCCTTTATTGCAATTTGTGACCATTGCCTCTTCTTTTTTTTTTTTTGTTGTGCAACACTGAAAGAGCTTGACTCATGTCTACGGTGCTCTCATGCTTGCAACTGAAGGCAACTGTGAGATTCCTGTTCAGATTCCTCTTCTTAAGGCAGAAAAGTTTCTTTCATCCTCTCCTCATGTACTCCAGTCCTTTCTTCATACTAGTGGCCTTCACCAGCCTTTTTTAAATATATCAATGTTTTTCTTGTACTGGGTAATCTGAATTGTGACCCTATTCTCCAATACAGTCTCACAAACATCAAATAAAGGAGGATGTTGAATTCCCTCAACCCTCTTTTGTACCCCAGAAGGGGTACACAAGTGTTCCACTTGTTGTTCACAGAGATTCCCCAAGATCTTTCCTACAAAGCTGTGTTCTAGCCAGCCAGTGCCTGTTCCAGTGCAGAACTTTGCTTTCACTATTGCTGAACTTTATGAAATTCCTGTCAACTCATTTTCCCAACCTGTCAAGACATTTTTGAATGCCTTCCTTGAAGTTTGATGTAGACTGTTGAGTGGCATTCGATGCTGCACATCACATTTATGAATATCTCCATCCCGTTAAGATCATGGGTCAAAGGGTGAACTCATTTTTACCTCGATTTACTGCTCCTTGAGAGTGACAAGTGACATAATTCTTTTACACTCCATAACTTTAAAATTTAATTCTTGGTTCTTAGTTGCTTATCTTATCCCTTATGTGATGAATATAAAGACTATAAATCTGGTTTTTAATCACTATTATAGCTCTGTAAACAGTGTATCTTATATCTGTCATTCTCTCTGATAGCCTGCAGACCTTTCTATATTTACTATATAAAATCTGAGTTAAAAATACATATAATTACATTTTTGTGATGCAAGAAGGAGTAGCAATGTAATTTGTGTTAACAGGGCCACGTGATCTTACTATTCATTTCTAGATGATATAGATTTCTGGTTAGATAATGCAAGTAAAATTTTAACATCTTAATGGCACTAATAAATATTACAATGCAGTATTTTAAGTGCTTTCTGAGTTTTGTACCATTTGAATGCTAGTTATTTTCACTTACAGCTCTAGGACTAAGTTGGAAGAAGTTAGTGAATGACTAGGTTTTCTATGTGGAGAAATACATATGGCTAGCTTCTACTCGGCTATATTGTTGTAATTATGTTTGATGGAGATTAGAATAAACATGGGCTGAATACACAGTTACAGTGGTAGTCAGAGCAAAGCTAGATGTATAAATTAACCATCATAATTGAGAGATGCAATTTTTAAATATTAAGTTAACCAGACCTACTTAATTAAACTCCATGAAAGGAAAATAGCGCTAGAAATTTAATTCTTCTTAATGAAAGCAAGCTTATAGTTTTAGATGTGACCTTTGAAGCTTCATGTAGTATTGTGTGTCTTAGCTTTTGTTTATTTCCTTTTGGAAGTCTGCTTTTTGAGTTTTTGTCTTCTTTTTGAACATGATTATAAAATTTGTCAGGAACATAAGTAGAGAAACATGCTGAAAAGGTTGGTAACCAGTATTTATTCTGTAACTAGCCTTGGTGAAGATTTATTTACAGATTCTTTACTTTCTTCTCTCATAACAGTCTGACTTTTTGTTACAGTCTTGTTCTAATCATCTCTTTTGATGAGGTCTAAAGGGTAATTGAAAGTATCCAGTCTCCTGCATAGCACTTAGCCCCAGTGTAATCATACCAGCACTCTTCCATTGCTATTTCAGAGGTTATAGGAGGGTGGTGATGGTGCACAGCTGTAAAAAGGAACCTCTCTATATTCCATAGAGTAGCTGGCAGACAGTCTGCAGTGTGAGTAGAGATTTGGCTTGCTTTTGACCAAAAGAACTGCAGTTACAAGTGATCAGAGGTATAATTGAGCAACAAATTACAGTGAATGTCAATTAAACAAAGCATCTTTAGGGCTACATGGCAGAAGTTGTGTTACTAATTCTTCGAGTTATTACCTCATAATGACTGGCGTCCTGATGATGGTTTGTTCTGTTAGAAAATTCTTGCAGTTAGTTCTGTGAAATACTGAACATTTTTCTCAATGTGTGATTCATACTGAGAACTTTATCACTGCTAATCAGATCACATTGCACAACATAAATGTATATGTGGTTGAATCAAGCAGAATTTAGAGGAAAATGTTTTAATATTTTAATTTGATTTGAACTAATATTTTAAAAACAAAGAAATCATCATCAACTTCCCTGCATGTGTTTAGTGTATCACATCTTACAGACTTACATAATGGAATTTGAAACTTAACTCTCAGGCAGTAAAACATTAATGATTAAAAACTATAGTTTGCAGTTTCTATGATAAAATATCATTGCATTTAACCAGGTATATAGCTAGAGATTCATCACACTGTTCTATAGTGAATTTATCAAAATTATCTCTAAAAACCTGGAGATATTTAAGGAAAATGAAAGATTTTTAAGCATTGTAGATTGACTGAAGTTAAGTATTTTACTTGTTCTTGAAATCCATTGTATTTTACCAACATATTTATCTAGGCAACTGGAAAGAATCCTATTTGACATAAAAATGAAATTAGTTTTGCGGGCTTGTTCAGTTTTTAGCTTGACTGTTAATAATAATTCCAGACTGTCAATTGTAATGATGGCTTGTGTGGTAGCTCAAAACTAAATAGAGCCACCAAGCTAACTCAGCTAACAGTAATCATTTATAAACAACTTCCTCTCACTGTTGAGGTTAAAGTAAACTGCAAGGGTGAAAAAGCTTAATATTCTATGACAAAATGTTAAGATGTCAGCTTCTCTGCCTGTTTTTTCCAAGTGTAGTCAAGGAGTGAGGTTTTTTCTGCAAATCATAAAAATTATTTGATTTTTTTTATTTTTTTTTAAATCAGCATGTCAAATAAAAATGTCTCCTTTTCATCAGAATATATAATTTAATTATACCCAGTGTAGCCTATGAATAAGTAATGTATTTACTATAATGCTCTTATAGTAACATTTGCTTGATTACTGACTGTACTTTTTCAGAATTAAAGTGGTGGGTGTAGAGTATCATCAAAGTTTACTTCTGTTAGACTTTTCTTAACAAGTATTTTATGAAAAAAAAGAAAGTAAGAAAGTACATAGAACCTTATATTTTCCTGTACTTTGTTAATTCAATTATTAATTAATGATTTATTTTAATTAATTAAACTAAATTCATTAATTTAATTATTATTTTATGCAAAGCTATTTATATCTCTAGGAATGCTTTTATTGTTAATTTCTAACATCACTTTATTTGTATTGAGCTACAGATATAGTAGAATCATAAAAGGTTGGAAAAGACCTCAAAGATTATTGAGTCCAGCCTTTGACCAATCACCACC
>VZTB01005214.1:81640-94235 GCA_013397245.1 Thryothorus ludovicianus
AATCAGCATGTCAAATAAAAATGTCTCCTTTTCATCAGAATATATAATTTAATTATACCCAGTGTAGCCTATGAATAAGTAATGTATTTACTATAATGCTCTTATAGTAACATTTGCTTGATTACTAACTGTACTTTTTCGGAATTAAAGTGGTGGGTGTAGAGTACCATCAAAGTTTACTTCTGTTAGACTTTTCCTAACAAGTATTTTATGAAAAAAAGAAAGTAAGAAAGTACATAGAACCTGATATTTTCCTGTACTTTGTTAATTANGCACTGAGTGCCTTATCCAGTTGTTTCTTGAATACTTCCCAGGGAGGGTGACTTCACCACCTCCTTCTGCAGCTATTCCAATGTCTGATCATCCTTTCTGTGAAAAAAATCTTGATGTCCAAACTGACCCTCCCCTAGCAAAGCTTGAGGCTATGTCCTCTCATCTTGTCACTGACTGACTAGGAGAGGAGGCATACCCCTTCCTGGCTACACCCTCCTTCCAGGCAGCTCTAGGGATTGATAAGGTCACCCCTGAGCCTCCTCTTCTCCAGGATAAACACTCCCAGTTTCCTCAGCCACTCCTCACAAGACCTACACTCCACACCTTTCACCAGTTTCACTGCCCTTCTCTGGACGTGCTCCAGCACCTCATTGTCTTTATTGAAGAAGGAGCCCAGAACTGGTGAAAAGACTTTAGGTACAGCCTCACCAGTGTCGAGTACAGAGTACAGTGCCAAGTATGATCACTTCCCTTATCCTGCTGGCTACACTATTGCTGATACAGGCCAGGATGCCATTGGCCTTCTTGCCCCCTTTGCACACACTGCCTTGCATCCAGCCAGCTGGTGATCAGCACTTCCAGGTCCTTTTCTGCTGGGAAATTTTCCAGCCACTCTGCCCCCAGCCTGTAGCACTGCATGAGGTTGTTATTACACAAGGACAGGACCCAGCACTTATTGAACCAGATTGGTCTCAGCCCATTGAGCCAGCCTCTCCAGATTCCTCTGCAGAGTCTTCCTACACTCCAGCTGATCAACACTCCTACCCAACTTTGTGTCACCTGCTGACTTATTGAGGGCACACTCAGTCCCCTTATCCAGATCATCAGTAAAGACATTAAACAGAACTGGCCCCATTACTGGCCCTGGGGAACACCACTTAGTGACCAGTTGCCAGCTGGACTAAACTGATGACCACTCTCAGGAGCTGGCCATCTAGCCAGTTTTTAATGCAGTGAACAGTACACCTGTCCAGGCCATGGGCTGCCAGTTTTCCCAGGAGAATGCCATGGGAGACTATCAAAGGCTTTATTGAAGTCCAGGTATACAACATCCACTTACCCACTAGTCAGAACAATGAGTCATAAAAGGTGTGGGAAATTGTCTCTGTCTNCAGGATCTACTTTTTCTAAGCCTGTGCTGGCTGGACATGTTTGTCGTGTGTGTGCCATGTGAATGTCTCCAAGATATTCTATAACCGTCCTTGGTACTGAGGTCAGGCTGACAGGCTTAGAGTTTCCTGATCCTCCTTCCAATCCTTCTGGTAGGTGGGCACCACACTGGCCAACCTCCAGTCATGGGCTCCCTGAGTTAACCAGAGCGGATGATAAATGTTGGAGAGTGGTTTGGTGAACTGTTCTGCCAGATTCCTCAGTACTCTGGAGTGAATCCACCCAACCCCATCGATTTGTAGACTTCTAAGCCCATGAATATCTTCATTTTCCTTGTTGAAGCCAGAAGAGCTGTGTCCAATCATAGGTGTCCCTTTGAACCCCAATCATCAAAGATCTTGATATAAATTAAAAATTGTTTGAGATATTAAGGATTTGTCTGTAAACATGGTATATGTCTGGTTTCAGCATGAGCAGGAATGTAAAATGTTGTGCTGCTGTGGTATTAAGCTTAGTAGCAGGGAAGCTGCTGTGGTTAGTACTGGGGTATCTGGATGAATACTTGTGTGCCAGAAACTGCAGAGCTACTGATAGTTCCATCTCAGCGTCAGCTCAGGGAAAGCTGTTTGGAGTGTTCCAGTATGTGCTGTGATGACCTTCTGCTCTCAGTGGAGGATGTTCATAGCATCAGTTTTTTAACATGTCTAGTTGTGTTTAATATTATGTATGTATATATATTACTGAATTGTATATACAGGCAGTTATGCAGTTACTTGATACAGACATCTGTACAGACATAAATAACTTGTATTGTATTTTTGCAAAGCAAGAGGGGATTCAGTTAAGTTACTTTGATATGTTTCTCAAATTCTGTTTTCATACCATTTGGATATTGCATAATTAAAAAAAATCTGCAGTATTTTCATAAACATGAATGAGAAAATGTATATGCAATATTAAAGCAAATTTATCATTTTTTTTACCATGCAGACATAACTGATTATTTTATATGGATCTGTGGAGGTAATTTGTAAGTATTTTCAAAGAGCTAAACTTCTTAGCATAGAATTAGTATAAAAAAATTTAGCCCAAAGGTTGCTTTTCCCAGTTAGCAGTATTTGAATGTGAGAGTTCACAGTAGCAGTATTTCTTGCATTCCCTCTCCAGCCTTCGTAGCATGGCTTGGTAGCTAATAGGGGTGTTGCCAGCAGCCCTAGTATTAGAGTACTCGAAGCTAGTACCTAGATGGCATAACTTTCATCATTTTATTAAATTCTTTTTTTTTATAATTTGTCACATTTACAGTGTTTCTAGCAGTTCTTTAATTTGGTGTAAGTGAATCCTATAGGCTATAGTGTGTGTTTTGTAAAACAAAATTCTCTTCAGCTTTGTCTGATATATAAACTTGAGTTTTGAGATTTCCTTTCTTACTTGCAGAATAACTATGGCCAACTGCATCAAAATTTGAAGTCAGACATACCCTTCAGCCAAAGTGAATGCTTGAGAGCTCTCTGAACTGCTGTATATTGGGAGGGGTGGGACTAGATCCCAAAAAAGCCCAAACTGTCCTGTTTTCAGAACTTGTATTTATCCTATCCCTGACAAACAGCAGAATGTCTGCAGAAGACATAAAGTATGGTTCTTGCTCCTGGTAAATATTGCCCCGTGTCCAGGCATTTATTTCTGGCATGCAGTTTTCCTTCTTTTCTTCCTCCTTCTCTGTCTCTGGCACAAGCATGCCATATTGTATGAATATGCATGAACATATTGTATATTATGTTCAAAGATAATGAGAGGTAGAGGAGAAAAAAGACTGGAGGGAGTTGTTCCATTTGCCAAAGGTGAAATTATTTGTTACTTGTTCAAGGTGAAATTATTTGTTACTTGTTCCTTTAAATGAACAAATACTGTCTTAATTGTAAAGCATACCAAAATTAGGAAATTCCAGATTCTATATTGTCTATGGTATCTTAATTACTGCTTGTTTGTGTGTTATAATTTTTAATAAAGTTACTGTAACTTTTATTGTTTAGTCCTCAGGATAAACTGTCAGAAATGGGATTGCATGCACACTATTAAATCTGCTGGGTTTAGATTGCTGCTTCATTTTGCAACATTAAAATCTCTTGCTCAATCACTATATGTAGACAAATGTGATGAAATCTAATCAGCAAATATCTGGGACAATAATATTTTAGACATATATTATGTTAGATGCATTTTGTTTTGATTATTTGGGGAAATTATTGTTCAAGAGTGCTAAAATTTATTTAATTAGAAAATACTGCTCTAACTAATATGTATAACTAACCAATAATGTTTAATATAGTGTATATCTATCTTTACTATTGTTGGGTCCATGCATGTAATGAAGACAGTATCTAGTTGTAAAATTCGAATGTGCTAAGTGCTATGAACAAAAGAAAATTTAGACAATATAACAGAATTCCTTTTATATAAAACAAATGTAACTCAGACTCATGATGATGACTACCCTTACATTTGCATCCTTTACTGTGTGCAAATTAGACTTATATCACATCATAATAATTACCAAATTTGCATGTTCATTCCATCAAAGATTGCAGACTTCTTCATAGCTTAAAGATTTTTTTCATTTTACCTAATTCTCTTTGTGATTCATGCTATTCTTGCTATAAATTCTCCTGGCTAATCCTGTTCACAGATCATGTTCTGTTTCTGTTTAGTAGATCTAAAGAGGTAAACTAAGAAGAGAAAAGCTTCTGTGAGTTACCTGTCCTTTCTTATGACTCAAGCCCTTCTGACAGTTTTTAATATTGTAGCATTTTCCTTCTGCCTCTTCAATTTGCTGGGTGTTTGACTTCCATCGTACTCTGTCTGCAAAAGGGACTCCTTTAGCACATATTTAAAGAATATTATGTGCTTATGCTCTCTTAAATGCTCCCAAATTACTTTTTTTTCTTGTTCTATCCTTCTTTCCACAAAAATATTTTGTGTTTTTAGGCCTGGTTTCTAAAGGGAGAGAGGGAAAGCCGAAGAAACTGTGAACAAGGCGGGGTCATGAGAAATGTTAAGGGTGCTGAGATGATTGTGGTGTTGGGTACTATGGAGGAGAATACACAACAGTAGGAAACTCCAGTTAGGAATTCTCCCTGTTATTAGAACAATTTGTTTTGCTATATTGCCACAGTAGAAGTGTTTAAACTTGCCCTTAAAGGATTCTTTAACATACTAAAGGGCTAACTAATCAGGAAAACTAGGGTGCTGAAGTTTTTTCCTGTATACACATTATACAGTAAGATTTCTCACCAAAATTGTTAAGGCTAAAGTATATTTAATTGTTTCAAATGCATTTGTTTTTTGAAGCTGTACCAATAAATAACGCATAACAATGCATTTATACTTTACTCTTTACTATACTCTTTTTATAGCTATCAAGAAACAATAAGTAGTTAGTATTACAATCAACAGGTTTTTTTCATCTGTTGCTTCTCTGTAAATGGAAAACAATTTGATGAATAGTTATATTATTGCTCGAATGAGAAAAAGCAGTTGTTGAAATTTTCATTTATAAAATTAAATTATGTGAGTTTTACAAATATTGATTTTTGAAAATCACATGTGCAGTCTATATGCTGAGAATTCATGGCATCTTAAAAATTGTTATGAATTCTTATGTAAACTTGATTGACTGAATTGCTAAGTAAATAATGATTAAATAAAATTTTTCTAAACATACTACTTTTAAAAAGAGGCAACTGAAATGGAACATAAGAAATAATATTTCCTTTTAGAAAAGCTGTGTTACTTTTTGAAAAAACTCAACCTTGACTAAACTTTCATTAGTTGTATCTTTATTCTCCAAATGTAGAAAATTTCAATCTTTGATCAACTTACTTTGAGAATTCTAACTTCAACTTTTATTTTTCACCTCATCAGACACCTTGGAATGTTTTAATTAAAAAAAAATATTGTTAATGTTTTGAGCTAGTGTTCTAAGTTTAGTTAATAGCCCTGACTAGCTTTTAATATGTATGTGTGAGTGTGAATTTAGGGAGGATTATTCTTATGATATCAAGAAAATCTTCACAAGAACCCCAACATGGGTTTCTTTTCCATTGTTTAGAGCTGAAGAGAATTGGAAGGTTTCAGAACCAGCTATCATGTGAAAGAGCAATATACTTTTTCATATGAATCTGTAGATAGGCTGGAAATTTTTTATTTGAGCAATGCCCTTTCAATTTTCATCCTCATTTCTTTAAGTTAAGATGTTTACCACATAAATTACTGTCATAAAGGAACAAAACTCAGCTGAATATGTATTTATATTTGTGTAGTTTTTAATTCTACTTGATATTTTTATTGTAAGACTACAGGTTAAATATATATACCTGACTTTCCAAGAAGAAGGCAAACAAAAATCTCTGTATTTGAATACATATTATTGCCTTAATTTATAAAGATTACAAAAGTTAACAACATGTACAATAACAATAACAACTATGCAATTCAAGGCTTGAGACATATGACTGTCTCTGGTTTTGAATCACTGGTTTGGTTATATTATTGCTTTGTTAAGAATAATTATTATTTTTAAAAATGAAATGTTTTTCTGATATTTCACTATCTCTAAAATATTTAAAATAAATCCTGCAAACATCCTAAATTAATATTTTTTAACTTTTATGAATGCTTGATATCTTGAGGCTGCTAAACGATTGACTGTTGAATGTTTTTTTCTTTTAATGTAAGATTCTTACGTGTTGACTCAGAAAAATAAGGATTATTTAATTGTCTGAATTTTTGCTGCTTTTAATATCTCAGTGTTTCTATTCACTTAGATCTCCATGAGAAAGAATAAACTTCAGTTACTCTTTACATGTAATTTCAAGTTGCTGTTTTATAGCAATTCTTCAAATAGTCATCCAAGCAAATCTGTTCCTGAAAACTTCTTGAAGGCTAATTATATATCCTATATTTAGATGCATGTTATGTCAATGAAAAAATTGTAAATCAAGACATAATTATGAAGTTCAGTAGATCTAGAAAGGCACAAAGAAGAAAAAGAGGATTTTTTCCATAATGCAGTTACTGTTCTTCTTAAAGTTCTGAGATTAACTTAACTGGGCAGGGATTCATGCAAACCTATGAAAGATTAGTGCTGATTTCTATAGATTTTTGTATTTGGTAAGCTGCCATAATATACACAATTCGCTAAAACATTTCCTGTTAATTTGGTGTGGCATGACACGACTTATTCTCACATTTAAAACGTCATTGTAATCATATGTTACTGGGATTTATTCTTCCCAATCCAGTCACAAGAAGTATACATGACTGGCACTTTTCCAACAGTGAAGCCCTGGTCTTGAGTCAGGTTTTCCCTGTGATGATGATTGTATAACATTTTACTTTCAAAACCTCTGTCATTTTGCATTGCCTCTTGAGCCCGGTAGCAGTTGTTTGATCAGGCATTTCATCATCCAGAGGCTTTGCAAATCCCAATAATGGGTGTGGAATGCAGCCCTGAATTTTAGGCTTTTGTTCTCCAAAGAGGAACATGGAATGCACAGCTTAGTCACTAAGCTCCCTGTGTAGTATCTTGAGGATAACTGCCATAAAAAGATAAAACTTCTGTTCTGACTAGGTGCCTCTTGCAATAGGAAATGTGAAACGTATGGTGTCATTTGGTGTCACATCAACTTGTATTTGTCATCTTTGGCTTACAAGTGCAGAAAGGTACACTCATTCACATGAAGTTGAACGATTGAAGAGTCTTTTTCACAGAATAATCAGTTATCAGTGTTCTTTGAACAAATGAAGCTGGGACTTGCTCCTGTGCCAGTACTACAGCTGCCATCCTCCATCTAGTAAGCTGGTGTTTAGAGGCTTTTGGCTAAGAAGTGTAAAGTCTAGGTTGAATTCTCCAGAGAAGATTCAGGTTCACTTCTCACAAGAGCCTCCATGTGTATATATATATCCTTAACCTTTTCTACTGCTTTCATGTCAAATGGCAAACTGACAACAATTAAAAGTTTTCAGCTTTTTCATTTCGGGGGAGCTGTTTTATAGCATGATAAATTGGCAGAAAGGTAATCCCTCTTTTCCATGAACATGAATATAATTTTTTGGTTATGTAGTGCATGAAAACAGTTAAGCATATCTAGATCAAAGGCATGAGAGGAAAAGGAAACATTGCAGCCAGAATAAGGCTGTTGGGGCCATGCAGCTTTGAACATGCTAAATACATTTTAGTTAAAAGAGTGGTGAAATTCTGAAATGGGTGCAAACAAATCTACTTACTTGAGTGTATTTCAAAGTAAGTTTCTTTTATCTCATCTCAAAGCAGTGTTAACATTCATTTCCCCCTCAGGTAAAATGCAAACTTATAATTGCTAGGTGAAAAAGAAGCCCAAATTGTTACAACAGGTTTACTATGGTATTTTCCGCCCCAAAGAACAGTATTTTATCATTCTCACTTTGTTAGATACTTAACACTGCAAGACAAAATGTCAAAATATAATTTAAGTACAGTGTACATTTTAATTGTTGTAATCTGAAAAGATACTGATAAATTTCACAGGACAACTACTTGTGAACACATTATCAGTTATTAAAACAAATTATAATAGTGTTTTCTGTTGATTGCAAATGGAAATGTTTTTGAGAATATATATAATTTTAGAGCTTGCTTGCAGGAGTCATGTCAGAAGAGTCAGCAGTGACTACTGCATTCCCCATGTCATTTATTTTTATAAATTTCAAGCACGTATTTGAAAGTAGTTTAGTAAACTTTTTGCAGTAGAAAGACACAATGTGATGCTAAAAGAATCATATTTTTTGTTGTTTTTAAAGTAACCCAAACAACAAACTCTGTATAAGGTAGATTCTAAATATTATTGCCACTATGTAAGCCAAGCAAAGAAGTCTGCAAAACAGAGTAGAAAGCAGATTCTGTAATAATTATCTCTCAGCTTTCTGAGCACATTATTTTCTTTCTTCCACGTGGTATTATAGAGCAGTATCATGAACAGACTGATACCAGTAGCCTTCGAGAGATTATGAAAAATCAAGTTTATTAATACCTCTAAAAGTCTTTATACAGTGTGAGTAGATTTATGAACCATTATCGTTTTGTTTAAAAAACATTATCATTAGGCTTGGAGTAATCAGCATAGCAAAGAAATTAATGAGTATGTAAGGTGAGGTGTTTGTTTTCATTTTGCAGTTATCAGTAACACTGAGAAATTGACTGTTTCTCTTTAATTTTGATGTTTGTCCTAGAGGCTGTAGAAAAAATCAAATGTATTTTAATTTATATTATTTTTCCAAAACTTAAATGTCCTTACTTGATAACAATATATGTGACAGCAAAGGATACCTCTGCTTTCAATCTGTTTCAAAGATCACAGAAGCTGTACATGTTAGAATTCTAAGATGTTTTCTGAGGGATCAAGAAGTCTGTACATTTCTAAAGATTGACCTATCACCTTGAAAAGCAGCCATGAAGGAGAGCTGCAAATGCAAGACCACTGTCAGGCCAACCTGTCGTGGTGCTGACAGGTCTCTGATATAAAACCCAATTTACAGTTTAAGAAGCACATCCATTATCCTTCTGGTTTTAAAATATAGCATACCTCAGCAAAATGATAAAAGGAAGTGCTTAAGAATTATGAAAGTCAAGGACTAGTTCATATCAGAAAGTCACTACCTTTTTTGCATATTACTGATTAAAATTACAGTGAATTTTAATATTCATCTGTGTCTTTATTTCTTTCAGAAAGTTAAGAGTTAGCATCAGTTGAACTTCATTAATTGTAATTCTACTTGTATTACATTGTCTGGATTAGTCAGATGTTCTATTACATTACTCTTTATAGGAGTTGAAGAGGGTTTTGGAAGTGTGGATAATTTTAGACAAAGTTATGTGTCAGTTTTTAGGAAAAAGTACTGTCTTTTTGATCCTAATAAAAAAAAAAATAACAAGGCATATTTTTCCTAGCATTAGATTTAAGCTTCATCTTCATATGTAATTTGAAATAGAATAAAAATTTTAAGTTTTCTATGTAAAGAGGATCTGTAGTGTCTTCTACTTAAGAAAGTTTCAGTTCTTGAAAGTGAAAAGTATAAGGTATTACTGAATGGTCAATTAAAAAAAGTGTATTTTTTTTTTTTTACTTGATTACTGTAATGGACTTCAATGTTAAGTTGGATAACCTAAACAAACACTGATTATTTTACTGTAATATCCTCCAAAGCTGATGGAGAAATGAGATTATGGATTTCTAGTACCAAAGCAGCTTTTACTCAGTTTCCTATATTGTCTTACTAACGAAATTTTAAAATAGTGGTTTTAACTTTACCTATATTTGATCCTACCTTTTTCTTTTATTGCTAGGTAAAAATTGCTGAATATATAGCTCTTAATTCTGCAGAAATACTGGGCATAAGATGGATGACCTAAGTACCTTTTTAATACTTAGAAATTCCTTAGGAATAAATATCCTATTAGTTTTATATTTTTCATGTGCTTTTGACATTTAAAGTGTTTGTCCAGTCTGTTTGTAATTACATTTCTTTAAACCAGTAGGCCTGTAAATTACAGAAGGGCTCTAAAATTTTGTCTGTATTTTGGTTTAGTTTACCTTCTACTTGTAAGCCTTTTAAAATCATTAATCTGTGCTCAGATCAGTGAACCGATATTGTTCTTGTTTTGAGACTCCGTATAAGATAAGAGATAGCAATCCAATTTTTAATGTTGAAATATGTTTCATTGATATTTCTAAAGTCTCAGAAGATCTTCGTATGAAGTAATTTATGATGACACAAAATAATTGTAATTTCAGCCAGCTGGCTCAAAATCTGTTATATTCACTTAATATGTGTTTGCTGTTACGGTCTGTATTTTCACTTAGCATTTCCTTGTTCCTTGAAGACAGTGAGATATTATCCGATTTATTTTATGTATCAACAAAATTAGGATGTTTACAATTAAAAAGAATTGAGAAGAACACTTTTTAGCCCTCTAATCTAAATCATATTTTAGGCATGTAGTCTCTGGTAAGATTCTTCTTTAACTCATGATACAAATAACTGCAGTTTTAATAAGGACACTATAAAAATTGTCATATAGGCTTATGTACAACGTGCATATCTTCAGGTTAATTGCTTTCTGGGAACAGCTGCTCTGAAAAAGGAGCCTTGTAGCTGCATCTGAATTTAGCTAACAGGAGGCAGCCCCATATAGTTAGCCATTTTTGGAAGTAATTACTGTGATGGTGAAAGAAGGTCACCTACCACAGGTAGCCTTTACCTTGAATTTTACTAAGAATTACACTGAAACAGACACTCTTTTGAGGTAGGCTTTTTTGTCGGTTGTTTAGTGCTTTTTGTATTTTGTTTTGTTGTTTGTGGGGTTTTTTGATGAAGATTAAATATACATGTTTGAGAGTAAAAACACTTTGAGTGAGTACAGAATTCTTATATATTCTAGAGTCAAAGGATTTAAATACTAAAATAACATTTACTTTGAAACTTACAAAACTAACAATTCCTGTAAAGCAAATTTTGTAATTTTCAGTAAGATATAGTCTATTTCCTTGTGATAAAGTTGCTTAGTTTTGTGATTTTGCAAGGCTTCCTTGCATGGCTTGTCTGAACTATTACAAATGTTCCAGAAAATGTAAGGTTACACAGTCTACACGCTGTAAGGTTGTACAGTCTGCAAGCAGGAAATGCAGGCCAAACGTGCCGAGCTGGGTCTATGTGTTGTAAAGTAGGGATTGAAGAAAATTATCTATCATGGAAGTGGTAACAGCAGTGGTAAGCAGCAATGAGCTCTGGTCTTGTATCTAATGGACTAAACAAGGCCTGTAGAGACTGCCTGTAAAGTATTTTGTTCATAGGTAATATCAGCAGTTGGGAAAAGGTCATGAAGATAACTTCTTGCGTGACATGTAAATCCGTTATACTGCAAGATAGTAAAGGGATTTTTCCAAATTATAATTTTTCTAGAATAATTCTGTGAATGCTCCCCTCCTAGGTATGTTTCCATATGGACTTAAGGTGAAAGAACTTAAAAGAAAAAAAATGTTCTAGACTAATTAGTGCATAATGAAATATTTTGGAAGTTTTCCAACTCTAGATGGGTGTTAATGATGTACCCTGCAGACTTGGTCCAGAGCCCATTGGATTTAATTCCCCTTGCTTCAATGAAATTTCTTTCAAAACTACTGAGCCAGCTTTTAATATTTACTGGAGTAGATAGAGTTCAGGCAATTAGCAATTTTGAATGGGATTTAATGGGGCATTCAGATGATTTATCGAGCTCTCCAAAGTGTTACATAGATTGAGTTCCTTTGTAGTTGTCTTGTTCCAGAGTGGAGGGAGACATCCCTGTCATTAATGTATGTGTGCCTTGCAGGAGACATTCCCAACTGCTTCCATAAGCAGCACTAAATCCTCCTTTCCACAGGTATGGTTCCATGAGCAGGTGAACTTTTGCTGCTGCCTAGAAATCTTTACTGTTCATTATTTTTTTTCTCCCCTAGTTTTCATTTTGCAGTCTCTCTTGTGCTCTTTCCTGTCCATCCGACTCTAGAGTAAGGTGATTTGGCTTTGTAAGCCAGCAAGAAACTATTAAATATTTTCTCCCAGGTAAGTTTTCTACAAAATTATTTAGATGAATCAGTTCAGGGGACACTCACAGGCGCCACCCCCTGAAAGTCTCATCTTGGGTGTGTATACCAGACAGTGGGGAGTGGAGGAGAAGGAAACTAAGCAGTGGTGAGATGTTAGATAAGCTCGTTGCGTAGCAATGTTGTGGTAGCAAAGGCACTATTGAAGCTTGCACTTGACAAAAGTACACTGGCAGGCACGATTTCCTACTTCAGGCAATGGAGGCTTAAGGCTCCAAAGTGTAGGCTTTTCTATAATCACATCTAAGAATTTAAAATAAAAGAAAAAACAGCCTGTTAGGATTAGTTCCTCATTAAACCCATTATATTTAGAATTAATTCTTTATCCTCTAGATGATTCTTGATTATTTTTTTCCTTCTTTATGATAAATTCAGTTTTTACTTGGTGTTCAATTCACATGTATTGGGCAAAAATATTCAGTCTATGTGTGTATGCACTCTCTCCCTTTTTCTTTCTCATGAAGTTCTGCATTCATCATAGTTCCGTTGCGATATAGTTTACAACATAATTTATACTGCACAAAATATTTCTG
>VZTB01005215.1:8999-45466 GCA_013397245.1 Thryothorus ludovicianus
AGGGGTCCGGGCTGTGAGGGCTCCGAGCTGTGAGGGCTCCGGGCTGTGAGGGGTGCGGGCTGCGAAGGCTCCGGGCTGCGAGAGCTCCGGGCTGCAAGGGGTCGTAGCTGTGAGGGCTCCGGGCTCGCTCTGAGGGCTCGGGGCTCGCTCTGAGGGCTCCGAGGGCTCCGGGCTCAGGGCGCGCTCCGAGGGCTCCGGACTCTCCGAGGGCTCCGGTCTCGCTCTGAGGGCTCCGAGGGCTCCGGGCTCTCCGAGGGCTCCGGGCCGCGCCACAGCGCCCCCTGCAGCCGCGGGGGAATCACTGCCCCTGCCCGGCCCGCCGGGAGCCGCCAGCGCCCCTGGCCGGCCGCGCCCGGAACTGCACCCCAGGGGAAAAGGATTCGGGAGCGGGAAGAGACTTGGCGGGGCTCTCTGGTTTTGTTTGTTGCTCCTGGAAATACAAAGCTGTGTTTCGTGTCAGGTAAATACAAGCAACGGGTGTACTTGTGATTGTGATATGTCTGGAGCCCGACCATGGGACAGTTATTAAGACGAATTCTAATTGAATAACTGAGGAAAATAAAGCATGGAAGAAGGCCTTTTAATCTACCCTTTGTTCACAATTAACTTTGTAAGTCTTAGGTTGATTTAGGAGCATTTGAATTAGTTTTAGTCATTTGAATTTAGTTTTAGCTCTTGCTTTTTACAAGAGCTTTTTGCTTGTAGGTAAACTTTAAAAGTTTTTGTAATATTGCTTGCAGTAAGGATTTTTTAAACTATAGCTTTAGAATATATATATATATAAAAACAGAGCATACTTATCTCTAAGTCCTACCCCAAACCTTGTAAAGCAGCTTGAAAAAAGAAGATAGACAACAACTCAATGATTAATAGTTTTGACTAAAGGAAGCTAGACATCATTATTGTAAGATTAATAGTCCTTAAAATTAAAAATTGGACCCACATCTGAAAGTTGGACTCCACCAGCTGCAATACTTCTTTCTCCTTTTGGAAGCTGGACCCCACCATCTGGGATACCATTGTGACATAAAAATTGGGAATAAGAACTGCTGATAGGTATATGTAAAAATTGGGAATAGAAACTGCTGAGAAAGCTTTTGAGGACCCCTGTAAATACCTGTAAGCCTCAACTATCGGCCTGCAGTTGGAGGGAAAACTCCCCCACTGTAACCAGCGCTGTTTGCTCATATTTTACCACACTAATTAATAAATTGATTACTGCTTGAATATTGGCCTAGTCAAGCTTCTTGTTTATAACTCTGCTGCCGTTGTTGTTGTTTGTTTGCCTGGTTATGCATACACATACGAGTAAAGAGGTTTATGCATATCACTTTTCCCATGTCTTTTCCTGAAAGCCCTTTGATTTTCAGAGTTAAAATAATTTGGAGGGAAGGGGGTCAGATTTCCCATTCCAGGGGAGTTTGCTGTCTTCCTTAGTGGACACTTGTCTTTCAAACCAAGACATCTCCCCTGGCATAGCTTCATTCCAGCCCTTCAAGTCCTTGGTTCCCATTCTCTGGTTTGGGTGGGCCGTTCCTGTGATACAGCATTGCAGGATGGGAGGTGGGACGAGCCAGACGCCTGGTAGATGTGGAGCTGGAGTGGCTTTTCCTGGATTGGGTGGATTTTTAGCTGCTCTGGGTTATGATTGCGAACTGAGGCCATCAGATGTGACTCCCAGGGGTCCCATTCGTGTCTGCAGAATGAGGGGCTAAGCACCCTTCCTGGAGAGGATGTGCCATCCCTAGCCCTGTGGCAGTGGCAAATCTGGTGCCATGTCACCCAACATTCCCCCTGCATCCCTCCCTGGGGAGGGCTTCCTCCCTCCTGTCTGACCAGCTGGTTTGTGAACTGGGTGCTGAACATCCAGCAGGAAGAAGAGGAGGGACAAACAGGGCGAGATTGGGTATGCAGGGACCCAGGAGTGGGATGCAGGGTTGGGAGAGGGGCAGTCTGGGGGAAACACTTTTTCCCTCTTGGAAACATAATTTTTGAGGCTGGATGATTGCATCCTGTAGGCAAAGCTGTGAGTCATTCTGTGGGGAATTGAACTCATCCTCTGCAAACCAGCCACAGAGCTGCTTGGTAAGGGCTTTATTGGGCAAAGATGGCTCCAGCAGGAGGGGAAGCAAATCCCACCCCATTCCCAGGGAACAGGGCTTGCTGTGTCTTGCTCTGGACCTTGTTCACCTGCCAGTCTCCTTGTGCAGAGGGTTTGCAGTCTGGTTATGTGGGCCCAGCAAAACCTCACTGTACCCAGGGAGCAGGGAGCAGGGGCCCAGCTGGATGTACCAGCACCCCTGTGCTGTCAGGACTCTTGAGGCAGGGCACTAAGGAGGGCTGAAGCTCTTAGGGTCCAGGCACCCCATCTCCCTCACCCCCAGTGCCGGAGTTTGGCTTGGTTCTGGGAGTGGCCCTCAGGCGCTGGCGCTGCCACAGAGAGGAGGTTCTCGGGCTCCAGGATGAACATGCCATACAGGTTCCAGAGCAGCATGGCCAGGAGTGGCAGGAAGGTCATGCTGAAGCCAAAGGCACGGAAGGAGCGGCCGATGGTGTAGGACATCCAGAAAATTAACCTGGAGAAGGCAGAGGGTGTAGGCTCAGCCAAGGGTGATGCTATGGGGCTGGCACTAGGTGGTTCTGACCAGTGAGGATTTCCCAGGCATGGCTGCTGTAGGAAGAGAAAACCTTCCTGGCTCTGGTGAGCTGGGTGAGGTGCTGCCAGAGCGGGAGTTTGCTCTAAGGGATGGTGTTTGCTGGCACTGACAGAGCCCAACAGCACCCTGGGGTGCAGGAGTCACTTACCGGGAGATGGCGAAGAGCCCTGTGAGCAGTGGAATGAGCTTGAGGAGCTCCTGTGGGAGGTAGGTGGCCAGCACAGCCATGTTGAAGAAGTAGAGGATGAAGAGGTGGACAGACTGGGAGACATAAGTGCGGTGAATCTCCACCTCCTGGTGGAGCTCTCCAAAGGGCTCCAGGGCAGAGGAGCAGAGGCGGGAGATGCCACTGACGATCATTCCTGAGGGACAGAGAAGGCCTGAATGGGTGCCCAGAGAAACCACAGTGGGGTTTGGGGAGCACCAAGAGGGGAGAAAAACTCCATCTGCTGCTCCTGGTGGGAGCAACAGAGCCACAAAGAGCTCAGCCCCAACTCTGCTCCTGCAGCCCCAGGGCTAACGCAGCCCAGAGCAGGAGCAAAGTGCTCATACCCCAAGCCCATGGCTCACCCAGCACGATGGGGAAGGTGGCAAAGGCGGCGCAGCGCAATGTGTAGACCAGGCGGGCGCTGACGGTGGGCAGCAGCGGGGCATCGAAGGGCAAGAAGATGTAGGCCCCATAGATGAGGCAAGGGCAGAGGAGCAGGGCCCCTGCCACTGACGCCATGGCCTTGAGATTATCAGTGCCACAGTCCCTGGCACACGGGCACCGCGACCCCTCAGCTACGGGCTTGGCCGTGTGCCCCTCAAAGCCCAGTGGGCTCCGGTAGCGTGAGGGGCTGAGGGGGAGGAACACCTGCTTGTGGTGGAGGCTGCTGGGTCTGTCACTGGGGGGAACATGGTCCCCCCTGCCCTCCTCCCGGGGCCATGAGGTGGGATGCTGCTTCTCCTTGCAGGGGCTCTGCTCGATGCACTGTGGATCAATGGGCACAAAGACGTGGGCTGCCATCACAGGCAGCTGGGGGACTTCCTCATCTTCGGCCTCCACTGTGGGGCAGGTGGGAACAGCTTCCTCTGGGTCATCATGGCCCCCCTCAGGACCTGAGTGCCTCTTTGTCTCCATGAGCTCCAGCTGGCCCTGGGAATTGTGCTGACACCGGTCCCATGGCAGGGTGGCATCAGGGTCCCCTAGGTGTTCATTTGCGGCTGGTGGCACCTTGTCCAGGGTCACTTTCCCCAGCTCCAGCAGAGCCACCTCCTCGGGGGGCAGGACAGGGTCCGCAGCAGCCATGAGAGCTCCAGTTCCGCACTGCTGGGGATGCAGCTAAAGGCTGGCACCACTGCTGCCTGCACTTGGGGTGTTGAGAGGAGATAAAGTTCCTGTCCTTTCTGCTTTCACCCTGCACCAGGAGAAAGGAGACTAATCAGAAAGGAGAGGTTTGGGGTCACGTGCACAGCCCTGTAACAAAGTGGGAGAACTGGCACCCCTGGAGCCCCCATCACCCACCCATCCTTCCATTAGGAGGGGAAAGCAGTGCCTGGTGTCCCTGTGCTCTGGCACCTGGCAGTGGCATCAGGTACTGTCCTGGGGGGGCTGAACTCTGAAGGTGCAGGCTTGGCTGAAAAATGGGGCAGCCTGGAAATTGCTTCCCCCACTGAACAAAGGCCCTGGGGGTTCTGGCTGGGCACAGCCTGGATGATACAACCAACTCCTCTGTGGCTCCTGGGCCAGGACCAACCAAGTCCTGGGAAGAGGTGACCTAGCTGCTTCCAGGAGCTCTGCCTACAGCTGGCATGGGTCAAGTTTGCTGCCTCTTGTAGCTGAGGCTGATGTGGGGTGGACAAAAGGGACTGCTCAGTGCCTTTCCACGGGGTGCAGGAGGTACAGGCAGAGCTCCCACATTGTTCCCCTTTAGGGGAACCCTGTCTCTGGGCCTCTCCTGGGTGTTCTGCTTGTGTCCTGCAATGAACACCACTCCTTCACTCCTCTCAGCACGTACATCCCTGCACTCTCTGAAGGAGCCTTGGCCTGGCCACAGCTGTGGGGAAACTGAGGCACGGAGGCGCTTGGGGCTTCCTCTGCAATCCACACGGGGAAGAAGGGCTGAAAAAGCTCCCTGGGCCTCCCGCACCTGCAGCGGCAGTATCGCAGCCCCCAGCCCCGCTCGCAGCCCCCAGCCCCGCTTCCCCCCCGGTACCGCCTGCCTCGGCGGCAGCACTCACTCCGGCTGGGGGCCATGGGGGCCACGGGAACTCCGCTGGGACCGGAGGGATTCCGGAACTCTCCCGGCCGCCTCTCCACCTCAAACCTGCCCAACCTCTCCGGAACTCTCCCGGCCGCCTCTCCACCTCAAACCTGCCCGACCGGCTCAGGTGGGGCGGGCGCTCCGCCCGTCCCAGCCCCGGCCTGGCCCTGCGGGCTGGCGGGGGATACGGCTGAGATGCTAATTTGGAGGAATTAAGGATTTTAGAAAAGTTAAGAATACAGTTAGAATAGATGCTGTGTTAGCTAAAAAGACAGATAAGCTTTACCCAACAGAAGCCAGATCCAGATAAGATATCCCAAATCCAGTAACTCATTGCTTGTCAATTTTATGGACAATAGCAAACTTTCCCATGGTAGGAAACAAATTGAACGCAAGAAGCTGCAAACTCTACCAAGGATTCGTTTGTCACAAATACCCAGAAAAAGTGAAAAGGTCAAAGCGAGGAAGACTTAGTTTACTTCATCATTTTAATTGATTCCTCATAAAAAAGACCCCCAACTCATTTCAGGAAACAAACCACACATGCTTAATTGCTTCCTTGCCAATTAGCATACGAAGTGGAGAAGGGGAAATGACAAAGACATGAATACGATTTGTATTTTGTATATTCAACATTTTTGTACATAAAAGCTTTGTAATCACCTATGAAATTTTGCAGTGTGCATTAGGGAGATATCCCACGCACTGCCCAAACTGTAATAAAAACATTCACTTTGAAACTCCAAACTATTAGAGAGTCTTTGTCTGTTAATAGATGGACACTGATATTAAATCAATGTTCATATTTCTTTAATTCACAGCAAGCTCCAGTGCTGCCCCCCATTTCAGGCAGGGGACCCCCGGATCCCTTCTGTGTGTGCCAAGTTAAAGAGCTCCCTAAATGCACAAAGTTTAGAAAGGAGACAGACAAGTCAGTCCTTGTTTATTCTGCAAGAGTGCGAGGTAGAGTTTTCCACAAGCGCACCAAGGGTAACATGAAGTTACATCTTTTATGCAGTAAAATTTACATACACCTGTCTAACACACATTCCCCTCCACCTAATATTTATGCAGCATAACATAACACAATGCTTGAAATATGAAGTCTGTGAAAAACGAAGTTCACCCTTTTGGTAGAATTTAAATGGTTTAATAAAGGACAATAAAGACAAGACAATAAAACAAAATACACGGCCGGGGTGTCTCCAGCCAAGAGCACACCTGTCCCATAGAACCCACCCTTTAAATATGTATATTAGAACTTTTCTAAGAACTTATTTCCATGTTTCTGTGAGCTGCTTTGATCGGCCACTCCTTGGTCCCATCTTTTTAGAGCATGCGTGTTTCTTGGCTGTGGTTTTAATTAATTCTTCTTCTCAGTGTTAATTTGGGCCTTGGTCTATAATTTCTACAGATGGTCAGTGCTGGAGCTGCTCTGTCAGTAGCAGATGTCTTCATGTCAGCAGCAGGGGTCTGCACTGGGTGCTATCTTGACCTGACACTTTTATCAACTTACTTTACTCCTAAAGAAAACTATGTCTTTAAAACTATTTCTACATCGCACATATAGTATTCACCCTACATGGGTGCGAAAAGAAAGAAAGAAAAAAGAAAAGAAAAACCAATACCATAATACGGATTTATAACGACCTTATATGTACAACACTTATCTTAATATTTGGGAAAAGCCAACTTTATAATATGCGTTTGTAACAAACTATTTTTATTTTATTGAGCAACTTTTATTACAGAAGTTATGTGACGGCATACTTATGTTTACAAAAGGTGAGAAGATTCAGCTTGAAGACACCACTGGGGGAGCCGCGGCCCCGCCCGGATGCCCTGGTCGGTCCCTCCGGCACGGCGGGATCTCAGAGCGCGGCGGGAATTCCAGCGCCGTTCCCCCGACCCCACAGCCACAGGGGAGCTCTCGTCGAGCCCTCGATCAGGGCAAAGGGACCCCGGCCCGCCGGGTCCGCGCTCCCGCCAGGCCGGCACTGGGACTCGGCTGCGGCTGACTGACACGGCCGCCGCCATGTTGCCAGCACTGAGTGTGTGGGGAGTTCCCGCGGGGTGACGCCGTCGCCGCCATGTTGCCAGCACCGAGTGTGTGGGGAGTTCCCGCGGGGTGACGCCGCTGCCGCCGCCGCCATGTTGCCAGCACTGAGTGTGTGGGGAATTCCCGCGGGGTGACGCCACCGCCGCCGCCATGTTGCCAGCACTGAGTGTGTGGGGAGTTCCCGCGGGGTGACGCCGCTGCCGCCGCCGCCATGTTGCCAGCACTGAGTGTGTGGGGAGTTCCCGCGGGGTGACGCCGCTGCCGCCGCCGCCATGTTGCCAGCACTGAGTGTGTGGGGAGTTCCCGCGGGGTGACGCCGCTGCCGCCGCCGCCATGTTGCCAGCACTGANCACCAAGCGGCTGTACCGGTGAGGAGACGAGCCAGAGGGGATGGAGTGACCGAGAAGGGGAGAGGGACACTGGAGAGAGACGGCGTCGGGAAGAGGCCGGGGCGGCTCCAGATCAGGCTGGGGAGGGCCAGCGTGGTTACTCAGGGGGACGGGGAGGGATCTGGGGACGGAGGGTAACGGGGGGTGCCCGAGGAGAGCAGCGGGAGAATGGGACTGGGCAGGGTCCGGCGGGGACTGGGGCGTGGGAGGTTGGGCGAGGTTGAGGAGGACCAGGATGAAGGGACTGGGGGGATGTAGGGAAGATGGAAGTGAAGTAGATGAGGCAGTTGTCAGGGAAGGACTTGGAGGACTGGGGAAGGAGATGGCGGAATCGAGGTAACAGCAGGGATTAACGGGGCGGGGGCTCTTGAGTCCAGGGAAATCCAGGGGACACTGGGGGAACGAGAGCGAAGGGGATGGGAGGGATGTTCAGAGAAGATGGGGAAAGAAGGTGATAGAATTTAGGGAAGACTGAAGTGAAGAAGTTGTGGGGGAATCCAGGGAAATGATACCGTGCAAAGGGAGAAGGAGGAGGGTTAGGGAAGACCGGGGAATAGGAATCTGGAGAAAGGAGTTGTATGAGATCTAGAGTGGATAAACAACACATGGAGGGGTAGCACTGGGGAAAAGGAGTCTGGAGGCTCCAGGACAGATGAGTCAGGCCAAGGGATGGTGGGGGAAGGAGCTATGGGAGGTCCAGGCAAGATGGGAGAATGGAGAGATGGGGGAAGGAGATAGGTGGTAGAGTAAGAAAGGGGTAAGAGGACACCCAGAGTGATGAGTAAGAACATGGGAGTTGGAAAAAGGAGGTTTGTGGGATTCAGGGAGCATGATGGGGGCTGAGTGGAAAGAATTTGTTGGCATACAATGGAATAAGGGTGAGACCTGGCTTTAGCAGTAGGCAGGGATTACATGTGAAGTGCTGGAGCAGAGAATGTGATGAGCAGTAGTGTGAGCTGGGGCACTTCACTGTTGTGTGGAGGGCAGGACAGCTCCAGCTGCAGATCTGTCCTGTTAGGCACTCCTTGGGACTCAGGTCCCACATTTCCACACCATGCACTGGAAATGGCATCAGAGAACAGGACTGGGGCACTTCCACTGGCCTTGGTGTGCCTAGGCTCCCTCTGCTCTGCTCGTGACTTGTTTTGTGAGGGCAGCCCAGAAATTGTTCCCTGTAGTACAACAGATCCACAGGAGTTCCAGCAGCAACTCTGGGTCTCAAAGATGAGCAAAGTGATGGAGACAAGAGATGAATTTTACATGGGGGTCCATTTCTTTTTGTCTCAGTGACATTGCCTGTGTCCTTGTACCTCATGGGACCTCACTGCCCTCCTCTATGGCAGGGCAGGGCTTTGCCTTTGCTGGGGCCACTGGAGATCTGTGCCCTGGAATCCCCACCAGTAACTGCAGGTTTGGGTGGTGGTTATTCCTCTGTTTCCATGATGTGCTTGGTGCAGGCATGTTCCTGCACTTTGTCAGTTCAGTGGATTGATTTATTGCTACGAGCTCAGAAGCTGGACCCAGTGGCTTGATGTGCTTGAGGTGTGGGCTGCACAGTCCTGCCCAGAGCACCTTGGGAGCATCTGCAGTGACCTCAGCCATGTCAGCTGGAGGCTGAGCTGGAGCAGCAGACTGCTCTGCCCAAGGAGTGTGGGACAGGACTGGAGAGGATGTGCAGAATGTGCTTCTGCCTGCAAAACAGACCATGTTTTGTTGAAATCATCCTTGTCATGGTTCAGAACTTGTTCTGCTTTGTTTTCCTGGTGCTGCTCAGCTCATCTGTCAGTAGGAACCTCATGTTCTGCTGCAGGAGAACGGCCTGTGGCCAGAGGAGGGATTGTCATCCTGGCCAGGGAGGAGTTGTTTTCTGTTTAAATTTTTATAGCAGAACAAGGCGTGTGGTTGCTCTAGAGCGTTTTTACAGCATAAAAAGAACCACCCCCTTCTGCAGGGACAGCTCTTCTTCAGCGAGGAGGGAGCATTGTGATTTTTGCAGGATTTATAGTACCTGCAGTGGCTGCAAATTTCCATCTCTGTAGCTGACAGTTCTCTGGGCAACTTCCCACCTTAACAGTCTCCTGTCAGTTCTCTGTTTCAGCCTGAAGTGGGGTTGTGTGAAGTGGGAGTTTCCTGCCCTCCGAGCAGCCTGTTGTGTGGGGACTGTGGTCTCTGAGAACTCATGACTGTCACACTAAGTGGCGCCTTTGAGTCACAGCTGCTTGAATGTCACAGTCCCAGCTCTAAACTGTGATCAGTTAGATCTAAACTAGTATCAGGATGTTGTCAGCTTGTGGGAGTTGAGCTCAGGCCTCCAAGGTCCTTGGCAGCATATTGGCTGTTGGAGTGTCCTTTCAGAAATGAGGGTGCCATTGCTGCTCATAGGGTACTCTCTGATGTTTTCCAAGTCTTTCTAGATGGATACTTCCCAGGTTTCACCTTGGAATGTGGCAACTGCATTATCGTCAGTGCACTTTAACAATGCATGTTGTAGCATAAGGTGACCAGGTTTATTTTACAGGTTTCTGGGTAACCATTAGCTCGTGGCCTCAGTGTTGCTGTTCCTGTGTGGAGCCTGTTCCAGACAATGTGATTTGTGGACTGACACGTGCCAGAGCTGAATGACTTGCAGGTCTTTTCTCTGAGGGATGTCTTACTCCTCAGACACTGTGGTTCTTAGTGATGTACTAAATAAAGAAACAGAGGGGACAAATAATTCTTCTTGCTGTCCTGCTCCATCCCAGACTGTTCATGGCACAGAGGAAAAGGGACAGATCAGTGTCTGTATGGCTCGAGAGAACTTGGCATTGGCCTGTTTCCATCCTGCTTGGCACCATGTGCTGTACTTGTTTCTTTTAATAGACTGGCATCTGATGTGCCTTCTTTGTGGCTCTGATGTGCTATCTGAAAGCAGTGTTTAAAAACAGCAGGTAAAAAATTAGTCCTGGGACAGGATTTGTGCTCTTAGCTCCTAGGGAGAGTTCAACCCGTGGTCTCGGGCCAGTCAGGGCACAGATGCTAAAGTGCATTTCCAGCAGTGTGTAGTCCATAGCATCTGTGCTGGTGTTTCCCAGCATTTCTGGAGTGAGACCAGCTCCTGTCCCTTCTGTTCTCACCTGGTCCTTTTTCCTCAGCACCACAGATGTGGGATCCTGGCAGGGAATTGCTGGCTGTCACAGATTCTGCTTTACCCCTGGCTCCTTCTCTTCCAGCAGCACCAGAGGGCCTGTGTGGACAGGGTGATGTTTCAGCTGGGGCCTCCCTTAGGTCTGATGAACCACATCCCACAAGTGTGTCAGCCTTGCTACTCTCTGGTCATGAACTCTTTTTTTTTACAAACCCTGAAAGAACAGCAGAAATAGCAAGTGTGTGCGTGTGCCCATCCATAGGCTGTTGTAGAAAATTAGATTGTAGGGCAGATGCCCTCCAGGCCACCTTGAGGGCAAGGTGAAATACCTTCCAGTGTCCTTGCTCAGCCTGTCCCCAGAAGGAAACTTTTCTGTACTTCTCATTTGATGGGCCACTGGGATAATTTCCAGCACTGGATGTTATGGACACGTGCACTTGTTTCAGACACACACAGCTGAGATTCAGTGCTCACTGAATGTTATTTTACAGCTGCTTTACTGCCTATATCATGAATCAATGATTGGAGTTTTGTTATAGTTCTCTCTGGGAATCAAACGAACCAGCAGTTCCCCTTTCCTCTGGTCACCCTTTGCACAGGAAGCCAGTCAGCTCCTGGGTGCTGGGAGGGACTTGGAGAACCACAGCTAGGACAGGCAGTCCCAGGCTGCAGTAAGGGGATGTGCATTGCCTGTGCTTTGTGGTGTTCTGTTGTGGGGAAGTTAAACCAGGGGGCTTTTTGGAATGTCCCAGTCACAACTGGAATTTGGCTGGATGCTTCACACTCAGTGCCTGTTATCTGTAAACCAAAACATATTTTATTTGCTTCTTTCCTCATTATGAGGGTAAGTGGCTGTCAGAGTTTGCAAACACCCTTCAGACCATGTGAGAAAGAGGGCAGTGAGCAAGAGGGGCTGGATATCAAGGATGTAACAGGATTTTTTGTGTGATTCTTACTATCCCCTTGGTTTTCTTCATGATTGTTCAGGAGGAAGTTTGTTCAAGTCTATGGTGTTCTGCTCTCCCAAAGTGCTGCATGAGATGCTTCTATTCCCCACGCTTCCCTTTTTCTGTCAGTTTCTGTGGTTACAGGAAACTTCTTTACCTTGAGTGTGAGGCTTTCTGTGGCATAGCAGGAGATGGGACATTTTCTCTGTGAGCTCTGGAATATTCTGGGTTTTTTTTCAGGGAGATTCCTTTGGATGTAGTGAGTTTGTGAAGAGTGATTGGCCTTGCTGGGAAGATGCTGGCATAGGAAACTGTTGGTTACTTTGAAATTGTATCTTTAGTTTCAAGGCGTGGTGGTTTCAGCCTCCCAGAACATGGGCTTGGAGGCTTTGGTTTGGGGGTGCCTTGTGCTCCATTTGTCCACTGTCAGTGCAGGAGTAGCAGGCTCAGTGGTGCTGTGAGTGTGACGGGGAAGTTCCTGGTCTGCAGGTGGCTCTGCAGGTGACTGAGATGTGGGGAGGGGGAGCAGACTGGCTGCAGCACCTCACTGCTCTGCTTGGTGGGAGTTAGCTCTGGTCCTGCCTTTGGCAGTGCATTGCAGTTGTCTTCAGCTCCTTGCTCCAAAGCTCTTGGGTGCAGCAGGCTCAGCAGTGCAGTGGGACAGGCATTGGAGCAAATGACAATGGATGGGGTAGGTAGGAAGCTGAGGGGGAGAACAAGGACCACTGGGGTTTGGGAGCTGATGGCTTGGAAGATGTACTGCTTAAAGAAGAGCTGGGGAAAGTTAACTTCAGGAGTGGCTTTGGTGACCTCAGATACAGGCAGAGCAAAGGCAGAGGCTGGAGGTGACCTCTTGAGTAGGAAGGGTTGATGGTTATTGTGCTTTATTGAGCTGTCCCTGAACTATTGATGAGGTTCAGTGCTAATGGTGCTGAAAGTCCCTGGGTTTGTTTCACTGCAGCGTTCAGAATTGTGGTGTGATTTGTTCACAGCTACAAACTTTTGAGTACTTGAGATTTAAGCACAGTGTGGGATTCTTCCTCCAGGAGGAAGATCTTGGGCAATAATTCACCAAATTACTTTTTTGTGTGGCTCAGAGGTTTGGTTCTTGCTTGGTCTATCTTTTGGCTGGCTTTCAGGGAAGAAAACCTTGGAACAAATTTCCTCTTTTAAGCTAGGTTTGAATATCTGTTACCTATCACTGAGGGAACTTTAGGGGTTTAACTAGTGAATCCCTTTAGTGAAGATGGGGAAATTTTGGCAAATGAGACTTGTGTTACCTTCTTTCATAGGCAGGTTGGTAAAGAAAAAGGAATTGGTGGGGGTTTGATTCTTAGACAATTAAAATTTATCCCGTCAAAACAGTAGTTATTAGAATTCAGTCAATTTTTTCAATCACAGTTTAAGACATTTAAATTAATCTGAGTGTAGGTGTATCAGTTTAATTGCTGAGGTTGCCAACATGTCCAGAGACATTTCTGATTTTGTGACTGTAGAAATAATTGACATATTTGATCAGACAGGCTGTGGTAAATGGTGATTAAACCACCGTTCTGCAGAAAAATGCCTATACTGTGTGTGAGCCTGCTTATTTCTTCAAACAGAGTGCAAAAAGGAGATTAGTGACTGTGGTGTAGTGGTACAGGACAGTGTGCTGACAGTGGAACTAAATAGGCCAGTGTGGTTTTTTTGCAGACACCTGCAGTGTGCAGTGATTCCAAGTGACCTGCTGTCTGAAACTCTCAGTTCTGTGTTCTCTTGCAGGGCAGTGGTTGAGGCCGTGCACCGGCTGGATCTCATCCTTGGCAATAAGGCAGCTTATCAGGACTTGTTCAAGCCAGAGAACATCAGCTTGAGGAACAAGTAAGTTGGGCAGCATGCTTTTGTTTTGTGTTTGGCTGGGGAAAATCCGTGTGAAGCAACACATGGAGATATTGAATATGCAGTTTTAATGTTTATTTGGTTTGTAGTGCACGTGTTGACCTGGGATCCTTCCAGCTTTTGGAAGCAGAGGCTGGATTTCAGACCTGTATTTGAGCAGTGCAGTCCATGGCTGGAGGCTTTCCTGGATGCCATTGATACAAATAAATCATCTTTTGTGTTGGCCAACTCCTTCTTTGTAATAAAAACTGTGGAGCAGAAATTTCTTAGACATATGTAAAATCTTTTATCAGGTTTAGGGGTTGCTGAGCAAGGATGATTTTTCTTACTTATTTTTAAGTTGTCAAGCCAATTTTTGTCATTACTGCACTTCAGGAAGTCACCGGTGGCCAGCTGAGCCCAGAGAACACTGGTTTAAATATGGTGCTCTTGCGTGGGGGCAGTCCAGGCTGTACCATCACCATTGTGATGGATTTGGATTTTCCTCTTCTGTGCTGCTGTAGTGGCAGCTGTGTTGGAGGCTGCAGCAGCTCACTGAGAATGCTCTGCTCTCTCCCAGGCTGCGGGAGCTGTGTGTGAAGCTGATGTTCCTGCATCCAGTGGATTATGGAAGAAAAGCAGAAGAGCTGCTCTGGAGAAAGGTTTACTATGAGGTTATCCAGCTCATCAAAACAAATAAAAAGGCAGGTATCAATGGCTCTGGCATGAGAAGGTCTCTGGCTCTGCAGTGGATGAGGCAAAGTTTAAAGCTTCATTTGCTTGGACAAGCTGTGGTCTGAGCCAAGGATGGGAAGCTGGGCACTCTCAAGTTCCTGTGGAGCTGCCCTGTGCCTTGGCAGTGGGCAGTTAAGCACTGACTGCCACTAATGCTGCTGAGAGACCTGCCATTGCAGAAGGCATTTCAACAGAATTTGCTTATTTTTTGTTTCCCTCTTCGTAAGACAGATCTCTCCAGGTAGAGTGATTGTTTTGAGGCTTTATCAATGCTGATTGTTTTTACAAGAATTAATCACTGGAAGATCCTCAGTGCTCTCTGATGCCATGAGCTCTCCTGGCTTTCCATGGGTCTGGATGCCTTTAAGGTGCTCTAACCAGACACTTTGATTTTATTTATTTGTTTTTGCAAGTATTTCTTCTCGATGTTGACAATTAGTAAATACCACTAGAGGGAACACTGTTGAGCAGGAGGAGGTTCAGAGCTGAACTCCTGTTGAGCAGGAGGAGGTTCAGAGCTGTGCAAAAACAATGACACTGTCTTGCTTCATGCTCAGTACAGCCTGATCTGTGCCCCAGGCTGCATTAACGTGCTCCTTTCCCTTCCTCAGCACATCCACAGCCGCAGCACCCTGGAGTGCGCCTACCGGACTCACCTGGTGGCTGGCATTGGGTTTTACCAGCACCTCCTGCTCTACATCCAGTCTCATTACCAGCTGGAATTGCAGTGCTGCATCGACTGGACACACGTGACAGACCCTCTCATAGGTTTGTACTCTAGGTCTTTGCTTCATGGGCAAGGCTGGATCCTTCCCATAGATCCTCCCTTTGCCCCACAGCATCTTTGTTTCAGCATTCAAGGGAGTTTTTTTTTTCCGTGATTAACGAGGTCTCTGTTTGGAACAGACTTTCCTTTTCCATGGCACTTTTTTAAAAAAATAATACCAAATTAGGGAAGAAAGAAGGGTTTCTAATAGGAAGAAAAGAGTGTGAGAAAATTCTTTAGTAAAAGTGTCTCGTGATGGGAGATTTTTATGGAAAACTGGAGAGCACTGCTGGCTGTATAGACTGTTTTTAAAAGCATAGTTAAAGCAGACAAACAGAGGAATAGGTTCTTGAAATCTGTAGGAGTTTTGTTACTCCCATATGACTCTTTCCTGATAGGGAAGAATTGTCCTTTAAGTCCTCATTTAGGTAAAAAATGAACTGGACCCTTGGTTGCATTCGTTCTCCAGTTCTTTATTCTTTTCTTATCTACTATTTTGGCACATCAGGCTTTACACCAGCCTAGTATGAAGGAGAGAAGACCCCAAAGAGCCTCTAGCACACAATTCTAAGTTCTCTTAAAGATAATTTACCCAATTATCACCCAAAACGTATATTATTTCTACTTTTTTGCCAATTACTAACTAAACTTCTATTCACATAACAATGTTCTGCAACCCAGTGTCCCCAACACTACAGAATATGGAGTAGATGAAGAAGAAGCCCAAAACCAACAAGGATCCTCCATCTTGTCTTCATTTACTTACCATTCTAATTTCCAAAAATCTACATTTCTCACCCTGTGATAAATTACACATTATGCTACTACCTAATTTACTTCCGTGATAATTCTGTCTCATCCCAAAGCCTAGGAATCCCTTTACCTGGACAAAGGTTAAAATCATTATTTTTCAGAGGGTTTGGATCCTTTAAAACATGCAGAGGAATATTCTCTGCATTCTGGATTCCAATAGAAATCAACAGACTTCTGTCAGTGCATCCTATTGTGATGTAAGTGATGTAAGACACTGTTCCTCCTTTTGGTGCCTCTTCTGTCTGTGCTCTCTTCATTGTGTGGCTTTGAAACAGCTTTTGAATCTTGGACTGAGAACACAGGAAAGCCCTGTAGCTGGCCCGTGTGACCTCTGCATGGCCTTAGGTGCAGGGAAATCTGAGGTATTGTACCTGTTAGAGGAAGAATAAGAGTATTTACAGTCCTGAAACAGCTCAAGACTGCCTGTGCATTCACATCCCAGATTGTCTTGTAATCATCTGTTCTTACTTGCCCAGGGTTGTACTCAGTGGCCTCAGGGTACATGTTTCTGTTGTGAGGGGTGTGCAGGTGAGAAATGGAGCCTCTGTTTTTTGAGCTGTATTAGCAAGAGTTTAACTGATGTGCTTAAAGTTGGCAGGGGACAGGTTGGCAGCACCTGGCTAAGGGAAGTTAGCTGTCTGTAACAAAAGAAGGTTTTACTTGCTGGGACCCTACTCTTAGTTCTGAGAAATTATGGTATTACTGTTGGCTTGAAAATGTTGGTTTACAATGCAGATGTTCTTGGCAACTGTTGCATTTAGAAATGTATCTCAGTACTACAGAATTAATAAATCTTCAATATGCACATTCCAGGTGGGTTTGTACTCTAAGGGGTGATTGCATATGAAAAACTCCCCTTGTTCAGGTTTCTTGGTATGTTTGAGATCTTAATTTAAAAGGGTGCTGCAGGTGGGCATGTAACTGGAGAGTAGAGATGTAACTTTTGCCTATCCAGAAAAAATAGATCTGAAAGGATCTCATATAAACCACAGATGGGGCTGGGCACAGCTTGATGGTTATATGTATGGGAACAAGATGATTCAGAGCAGAAAAAGGGAGAGTGAGTCCAATGGTGTATGTGGACATAGATTTAAGGCTGTGTATTTGTACAGTGTGGCCTGTACAATGCCATTTGAGAAGTGGGGATAGCTCTTGACTAGTCACTGCAGCCTCCAGATTTTATGTCCACCCTTTGCTGACCAGCCAGGAGGGAAGCAGAGTGCAGACTGAATGGTCTTCAGCATCTTCTTTGGGATTCCTGCTTGAGGGAGCTTTCTCCTCCAGAAGGTGTGAATCCTTGGCAGCAGGAGGACTGAGGCCAGCCTGAGTCCATGGTGCTGGTGGCCCAGCAGCAGTGGATGCTCTCCAGAGGGGAGCTGCAGGTGCAGCAGCCTTTACCTCCCAGGGGCCCCACTGGCTGAGGGGGGGTGGGATGTGCTCTTTCCAGGAACTGAGTCATGTTTGATAACTTCAGTTAGTGCAGATCAGTTGGCTGGAGCCTTCCTCTGTTTCTTTTGACACTTTCCATTGCCTGAATTGCACTTTTTTAATAAATTTAATATAGAATAGACAAGACTATTTCAGTGGGATTATGATTGTCCAATCCAACTGCCTGAGCAACTCAGGGCTGACCAGGAGTTAAAACGTTGTCAAGGACATTGTCCAAATGCCTCTTAAATGCTGACAGGTCTGAGGCATTGACCAGCTCTCAGGAAGCCCATTCCAGAGTGTGACCACCCTTTGGTAAGGAGAGGCTTCCTCATGTCCAATCTAAACCTCCTTTAATGCATCTTTGAACCATTTCCATGTGTCCTATCACTGGATGCCAAGGAAAAGACACTGGCAACTTCCCCTCTTCATGAAGCTGCAGAGAGCAATGAGGGATCCCCCAGCCTCCTCCAGCTTAGACAAGCCTGAAGTCTGTGACCTCTCTTCCCAGGCTCTGCCTTCCAGCCGTGTCACCAGCTCAGTTGCCCTTCTGAACCCACTGCAAAGGAACTTGTCCAGAGGCAGTTCTCCCTAACTGACTCCAGCTGCCCTGCCTAAAGCACAGATTTTTGTCCTAGTTTTTGCTTGTTTAACTTCTTCCCTCTTTGGCTGGTCAGTCCAAAGTCTACATTTTGGTCCTGAGACAATGAGTTTGTTTCCATCTTCAGCACTGGAGAGGGTCTGTCCTCATTGTGTGTTTCTGCCCAGTGCCAGTGCTCAGAGTTTGTTGTGGCTTTGGGGATGTATGCCTGTTCCCATAAAGGCCTCATTAGCCATACTAATGAAATCAGCCTTATTACTTGTGTTGGGTGCTGTGTTAATGTGATCACATGATCATACGGACAGGAATTGGCTTTTGTCCTCTAAGATAACGGCAGATGGAGCCAGGGCTCTGTGGCAGACCTTACAGGCATGGTGACAGTCATTTATTTCAGTGACTGTTGGTGCAGTGACACGTACTGCCCCCATCACAAGGGAATCCAGGGGGACTGGGTGAGCAGCAGAGTCTAGAAGTATTTTTCTGCATTTATTTTCCACATTTTGACAAGGTGCTCTCCAAGATGGCACAGCTGGCTGTGTGAAATTTGATTTGGGTGTCTTGGGCAGAGGCGTGGGCAACTTCAGTGTCTTCCCAGCAGCCTCCACCCAATGCTCTGAGTGATTCTGTGTTTGCTTGCAGGCTGCAAGAAGCCCGTGTCTGCATCAGAGAAAGAGATGGAGTGGGCACAGATGGCCTGTCACCGGTGTCTGGTTTATCTGGGAGATCTAGGTAAGGTCAGCATTGCCTCTCAAGCCAGCCTTTAAAACAAGAAAAAGGTGCTGCCTGTAGCATGTGAGGCTATTGCTGCTGGGCACCAGCCAGGGTTACTTGCAGATTCTGTTTCCCTCTGACACCTTTGTCACAGACTGGGATAAGCTGAAATCCTTGTGACTGGAGTGCTACAAGTTGCAGGAGCTTTGTATTTGGTCAGGTAGATGAGGAGTTTACTGCTGATAACTATAGCCAAAGGCTCTGAGAGTACAAGCCTTTGCTTTTATTTACCTTGTTTTGACAGTATGAGGGATCAGAGGGAGTTCAGTTCAGACTGCTTAGTTGTGACTAAAAAGCCACTTCCATCAGCACTAGTGGGACTGAAAATCAGATTTAGGCAATTTTGTGCATCAGTCCAAAGTTTTGCCACTGCAAAGCCCCAGGTTCTTTGTGATTGTGCTTGGATGTGTGGCATCCTTTTTATAGCAGGCATGACACAGTCACGACCTCCTGAAGTGTGTGGTAAGTGTATCAGCTTCATGATTGTGAACATGTGGGAGTAAAGGCAGGGAGAAAACTTAGCTGTGTGGAAAGCAGCTCTTGGAACTGTGGCTTGGTATGTGTCTGATGCTGCAGCCTCCAAGCTGGTGAAAGCTGTTTGGCATCAACCTAAGAATAGTGCTGCAAATAAATGTCTTGAGGGGGTAGTAGGAATGACTTACCTGAGTGGTGGGAGAGAAATATGCTCACCTTTTCACAGTGCTATCACCTAAGGTTTCAAAAGTACCTACATTTGTAAAAAAAATAAAAGAGAGAGAGAGAAAATAAATAAATAAATTAATAAAGTACAACCTAGCCAAGTTAGGTATTTTATTAAGTCAGCAGACTTGATTAAGATTTCACACCCTGCTGTACTAGAATATAGTCTGAGGTACAGGAAAATGGAAAATGGAACACAACTCTGAGTTACTTCAAGGATAGATGACTCAGCACTTAACACAGGGAATAGAAGAACATTTTCCTTTTGTTCATGTGATGCTGCAAGTGTGGTAGGCTCTGCCCTTGGCTGGAAAGGGCAGGAGTTGTGTGTGAGCAGGTGAAAGAAAAGTGTTTCAGACAGACCTGGAAAATCCTGTGTGTTGCAGTGTTTGCCAAGAGGAGTTTGGTGGATTTGTTGACTTGGCCAGTATTTCAAGTGTTGTGGTATTTTTAACAGGGGAACTGTGCTGCTCTGCAGCAGATGCTGCCTTTGGGTTTCATGCATGGTGTGTGGTTTCCTTTCAGCTCGCTATCAGAATGAGCTGGCAGGCGTGGACACAGAGCTGCTGGCTGAGAGATTTTACTATCAAGCACTTTCTGTTGCACCACAAATTGGTGAGTGACTTACCATGAATTTATAGTTGTTAAAGTCATATTGCTGCAACATAAACCCAGTGTAGTACTACACTGCTTAGGTTTGTATCCTGAAGCTGAGAGAGGACTGGTTTTATCTTCTGGTTAAAGTTGCTTTCTTTGAGAACTTCTCTTGCTGGCAAGCCAAACAAAGGAGTTAAAGCCAGGGTGCTCTTTGCCAGTGACCTCACTGTACTCATCTGAAAATCTCTGAGAAGCTCAGACTTCTTGACTGTGGTGATGTTGTACCTGTGGACTAAGGGCAGATCCAGCTCTCCACTGCCAGGAGCAGAGCATTATCAGTCACCTTCCCCTTTTACCCATGAAAAAAAAAATCTCATGTGCTGCTTCCTCCTTCAGAAGTGCCTCCTTCTGGGAACACATCAGTGCTGGAGTAGAGGGTGTGTCATACCTTAAAGTGTGTGATTCCAGCCAAATGTTCTCTACTCCCTGTGTTTGCAGAGTTCTCACTGTTTGAGAGGCTATTCCCAAATAAAAGTGGCAAAAGTTTATGCACCACAGGAGTTGGAACAGAGTTCTCAGATGCTGATGTAATGACATCTCTGTCAGGGAATATGGAGTCAAGGCCACACTGCTGTTAATACAAAGGAAGAGGCATTGTTTGCTCTTCTCTCTTACATAGATAGCCAGCACAAGGTGGGGAGGATCCAAAAACTCTGTAAAATGGAAAGCAAACCCTAGATGGTGGAAGGATTGAGTAGTCCAGACCTTTGTACTGCAGCTTTACTACTCTTTGTGTCTCCTGGCTTTCATTACATTTCCACATAGGATGGAAGGGAAAGGATCTACTTTCTAGCCAGGGCCATTGGAGAATTCCAGATGAATTCCATTGCTCCTCTCCTTCTTGACAGGAATGCCCTTCAACCAGCTGGGGACATTGGCAGGGAGCAAATACTACAATGTGGAAGCGACCTACTGCTACTTACGCTGGTGAGTTCCTGCAGATCTGGATGCCCTGGGCAGGGAGCCATGCACTGCTGCTCTGGGTGCCAGATCCTCTTCTCCTTACTTTGAACTTTTCACTGTTTTTGGCAAATGAATTTTAGGGGAAGGGAAAGAGATGAGTTTGGTTTGCCCTTGAGTAGGACTGGTGGTAATGAGTGTGCCTTGGTCAAACCAAACCATTGTGCTGGTTACTAATCTGTACAGGGCTTTAACTCACCTGGAGGGCTTTGCCCAAGCCCCTTGTGGGAGCTGGAGATGCAGGCTGGAAGTGGGTTGGAGGTGCTGATGGAGGCACCTTGTGGTGTGAGCTGGATGAAATTCCTGACTTGAAGGCACTGATTTGGGAATGTGTGTAAGCAGGACAGGTGTGAGGCAATTGAAGTGCAGTTTGCAGCCACTGGTGGGAGTTTAGTTGCCCAGCATGTTCAGGCAGCAGCACTGTGTACCCATCCTCATGCCTTGAAGCCTGAATAACTTGATAGTGAGTTAAAGCCATAAAATATGAGAAGTAATTGTGGAGAAGTAACTTTGGCTGTGTCCTGTTTTGGTGCTTTAGCATCCAATCTGAAGTGTCCTTTGAAGGTGCCTATGGGAACCTGAAGCGGCTGTATGACAAAGCAGCCAAGATGTATCATCAGCTGAAGAAATGTGAAACCAGGAAGTTGTCTCCAAGCAAGAAACGGTAAGGAGGGAAAGGAAAGAAAAGAACAGGTGCAGGCTGAGAGTTTGCAGTGCTGCTAGTGTATCCTCTGGGTTGAGAGCAGTGTCTTTGTGGGAGGTGGAGCTGGTGGATGGGCCATTCAGCATGGTGACTGTTCCTGGAATTTTGAGAGCCTCACTCTAGATCCCATTCTTGCTCTCTTGGGTCATAATTTTAGGAGAAAAGCTAAATGCTGGTCAGCTGTAGGATTTGCATTGAGAGATTTTCACACTCTTCCCTGGAGTCAGGGACTGTTCATGAGGGTTGGGGCATATTGATGAAAGTTGGCAGTGTATAAACTGTCTTCTTTCTCTCCAGTTTCATCAGGGTGATGTTTTCAGTTGAGACCTGATTTGCCTGTTAATAGAGCTCTGTCAGCCCAGCCCATCTCTGTGATGGGGCACCTGCTTCACAGTGTTTTCTCCTCCATCTTTTTAGAGGAAAAGACATTAAGAGGTTGCTGGTGAGCTTCATGTACCTGCAGAGTCTTTTGCAGCCAAAGAGCAGGTAAGGTTATAGTAGATTGTATCTTCTATTGATACCTCACAGTAGCACTCACAGGGAATTGGAAGAGATGGTTTTCTGTAGGATAACTGCCTGTGCAGAGGCTTTCTGCCAGAAGTCCCAAGACTTTGGACTATCTGTGCATTCAGCATGAACATTCTGTTTCCAGGAGAGACTGAAATACCAAAGGGTTAAATACTTTGTCACTTGTCTAAATGAAGCCAGCCTGAGTGCATGTTGAGCTCCTGAGCCTTGCAGCTGTCTCTGTGCTTACTGTGCCTTTGGTGTTTGCTTATTCCATGCAGTCATCAGATGCTTTTTCCTGGCAAGCCCTGTATTCAGGCTGATGGTACAGCAAAGAGTTGCTGTCCACATGTGTGGGGCTGTTCACTGCACTTGGAAGTCTGTAACCAAACACCATGTTCAAAACCTGGTTGTGTTAGAATAAATGGGAAGATTTGTATAGCTGTATGATTTTGGCCTTTTAGATTTTTTTTATTGGATTTTCTCTGTCTCTGCTGGGAAGTTTTCAGGTGATTTTAAATAAATCTCTTACTGCTTGAAGCAGAACAGGTATTTTAAAGGGCTTAGATACAAGCTGCAGTTAAATTCATTGTGGAATGGTTTAGGTTGGAAAGGACCTTCTGGGGGTCCAATACTTCCCCAAAGTAGTGTTCACTGTGAAAAGTAGATGCAGATGGGAAGTTGGATGATCTTGCTCAGAGCCTCATCTCACTGACTTGACTGGATCCAAGGACAGAAATCCCACACCTTTCTGGTCCCCTTTCCAGTGTTTTACCACCTTCACCATAGAAGTTTTTACTCCTTGCATCTAATCTCATTTTTCTTTTCGTCTAGTGTGTACCCCTAATTTCTCTTCTTTTTGCTGTGCACCACTAAGGAGAGTCTTCTTTGGTCCTGTGTAATCACCAGTTTGGCATCTGGAAACAGGAGACAGCCCTCCATGTCTTCTGTCTTTCACTTTTCACTGAGTAGTGCATCTAGAACTTTTGCTCTCTTTAGCATTTAAGTGCCTTGTGTATCTTAATGGCCACTGCTGAGCTCCCAGGGGAAAATTAATCTGGTTTTTGGTGACTCATTTCTAGGTATTGTTTGTCTTTAGTTTAGCAGCTTTAAAGAGGAAAACATAATCTGATTAATGTCACTTAACTTCCTGTAGCTGTTGTTGCCTGCAGTATATTCCCTGATGCTTCATCCTGCCTAGTGCTGAAGAACAGCCTAACTGCCAGTTTAGGTTCAGTTTCTAGGCAGATGTGCCAGGAGCATGAGTCTTGAGTTAATAATTCTTATTTATTTTTCACTCTTTCTAAGCTCTTTAGATTCTGAGCTGACATCTCTCTGCCAGTCTGTGCTGGAGGATTTCAACCTGTGCTTGTTCTACCTGCCCTCTCCTCCTAACCTGAGCTCAACTAGTGAAGATGAAGAAGAATATGAGAGTGGCTACTCCTTCCTTCCTGATCTCCTGATCTTTCGCATGGTGATCATCTGCCTTATGAGCGTTCACAGCCTCAAGAGGGCAGGTAAGCAGTGCTTGGTTTGGAAATTTCGTGGTGATCTTCCAGCAGCACAGTTAGCTGGTGTTCATGTTACTGTGTAGAGCTCACCTCCTCCATGTCACTGTGCTGTCTGCTTGCAGGTTCCAAGCAGTACAGTGCAGCCATTGCCTTCACCCTGGCCCTCTTCTCTCACCTGATAAATCACGTCAATATTCGCCTCCAGGCTGAGCTAGAAGAAGGGGAAAATCCTGTCCCAGCCTTTCAGAGTGATGGCACAGGTAAGAGAACAGAGACAGCAGCACCTGGGTTTCCTTTCCATTCCCTTTCTCCTGTGGGAATAGGTTTTGTAGTGCAGAGGTGTACAAATCTTTTACTTTTGGTCTGGAATCCTTGAAGATGGTTGATGTATTGAGTTGTCTCCACTTGGATGCTCTTTCTGAGTATCTGAATGACCACAGCATGGACATATTGCTTTCCTTATAAGGAGTTTGCTTTCTGTATCTCTTGGCAGCTCATCTGTTTATCCCAATTTGAGATTTTATTCTGTACCTCTGTTTGCTGTTGTTTACTGGCTGCTTTCCTCCTCCACTGAGGAGATGATCTCAGGTAAAACACCTGGGCTGAGGGAGGGGACTGAGTGGGGCTGAAGGAGACAGGCCCTCTCAGCATACCTCAATTCTGCTCAGGCAGGGGAGGCTCTTGAACTTTTGGGGGATTTTATTGAGCAATGAATTGAACTGCTAAACCTTTCACTTGCAAGCAGTCCATTTGCAATACCTCACTGAAGGCAGGGTGAGGGAGTTTCTGGTGAAAGCAACAATGAACAAACCCTCCTCTGTGGGTTTTGAAGCTGTCACAGTAGTCCAGGGCTGCTAGAAAGGCTCCATGCATGTTAGTCAAGAAAGGGATTGGGTCATGTCAGTGTCATTACAGAGCACATGTCCCTGCCCTGCTCAGTGTGTCACTTGCCTCTTTGACTGTAGGAGGCTGGGGAGGAGTGTTAGAATTGAGCTATGTTGGTTTAGCAGCCTTGAGCACTGAGGCTGCCTGGTAACAGAATGGCCCAGCTGGGGCAGTGGGAATCCAGCTTGGGCAGTAGGAATCTCACTTTTAGAAAGTGAGTCTTTCTTCAGGGCTTGCTTATTCTGCAGTTGAAGACTGATGGAAGTGATGGTGGAAGTTTGCAGCAGCCTGTGGAACACATTGTGACTTTAANGGAAGGCTGGTGGAAGTTTGCAGCCCTAATTCCCTGGGCCCAGGGCTGGCAAGCAGCAGTCTGTGGAACACATTGTGACTTTAATTTATATTCTCCCTGTAAATACAGATGACCAGGAGCCACGGGAGCCTGTGAACTCAATTGAGAAGGAAGCTGAAGCTGAGTTGGCCAATCACCAGCCCAGCGAGGAACAACGGAAGAACGACTGCAAGAAAAGCAAAAAATACTCTCGTCTGTCCTGTCTGCGCCGCCGCCGCCACCCCCAGAAGGTGGATGACAGCGACCTGAGTGAGGGCTTTGATTCTGACTCCAGCCAGAGCTCCATCAAGGGCAGTGATGGCTCAGAAAGTGGTTCAGAGAAGAGTGATGAGGAAGCAGAAGCTGCTTTTGATGTGGAGACAGACTCCGACATGAACAGCCAAGAATCTCGGTCTGACTTGGAGGACATGGAGGATGAACCGGGTGAGGAGGGAAGCAGCCAAGGCAAAGGTGGGCCCAAAGAGGCCTTAAAAAACTGTGTGGATGGCAGTGGACTGGGGGACTCCAAGAGCCTGAGCATCTCTAAAATTGAGGCTGTGGATCCAGCAGTCAATGGGCCAGCTTCCCTGAGCACTAATGATGCAAGCATAGCCAGTAATCTCCAGGCCATGTCCACCCAGCTGTTCCAGACCAAGCGCTGCTTTCGCTTGGCTCCCACCTTCAGCAACATCCTCCTGAAACCCAACAGTGAGCCACCTGCCTTGAAGGATGAGATAGAGAGCAAGCCATGTGTCAATGGAGATGTGGAGAAGCCCAGCTTGGCAGAGCAAGGTAAGGGCCTTGTTATTGCAATTACGTGTAGAAGACTTCAAGCTATAGCAGTCTGTGCTAAATTCACCTTTTCCCATGGTGCAAGCTCTCCTTTGGCTAGGTTTGGAGGAGCAGGTGGCCCAAGTAGTGGGCAGGCCTTGTACTGGACATTTCCTGTTGGAGGAGCTTTATTTTTGCTGCCCAGCATGCAGGAATATGTGCACTG
The DNA here is from genome assembly GCA_013397245.1 of Thryothorus ludovicianus. Classification (NCBI taxonomy): domain Eukaryota; kingdom Metazoa; phylum Chordata; class Aves; order Passeriformes; family Certhiidae; genus Thryothorus; species Thryothorus ludovicianus. Next base: position 34,646 of record VZTB01005215.1, read on the forward strand.
AGCAAAGGAAACACCTGCAGCCAACCAGGGTTACCAGAACAACTACTTCTTCTGCAGACTAAATGCTGAGCAGCTGTGATAATCACAGGCTCACAGGCTGGTTTGTTTGGAAGGGACTTTAAAGCCCATGTAATTTCATCCCTCTTTGCACTAGGTTGCCCACCACTGCATCCAACTGGCCTTGAACATTTCAGGGATGGGGCAGCCATTGCTTCTCCTGTGCTAGAGCTTCACCACCTTCACAGGGAACAATTTCTTCCTAATACCACATCTAAATTTACCTTCCTTCTGTTTAAAGCCATTCCCCCTTGTCTCGTTCAGGCCCTTGTCCAAAGTCCCTCTCCAGCTCTCCTGGAGCCCCTTTACGTGCTGGAAGGGGCTCTAGAGTCTCCCTGGAATCCTCTCCTCTCCAGGCTCAACACCCCCAGCTCTCCCAGCCTGTCTCCAGAGCAGAGGGGCTGCAGCCCCTGGATCATCCATCTCTGTGACCCCTCTGGACTCATTCAGCAGCTCCTTGTCCTTCCTGTGCTGGGGCCCCAGAGCTGGAGGCTGCTCTGCAAGGGGAGGGTCCCAGCAGAGCCGAGGGGCAGAATTCCCCCCCTCACATGCTGCCCACGCTGTTGGGGATGTGCCCAGCACAATTGGCTTTCTGGGCTCCCAGTGCACGTTGCCAAAGGCATGCTGAACTTCTTGTCAACCCATCCTCCCCAAAATCCTTCTCAGGCTGCTCTCCAGTCTGGGTTTGTGCTTGGGGTTGCACCAACACAGGGGTGCAACATTTCTTCTTGCCCTTGCTATTCCTTCTGGGGTTGGCACAAGCCCACCTTTCCAGCCTGTCATGATTCCTCTGGTGCCATCCCTTCCCTCCAATGTGTGACCCCACCACACAACTCAGCAAGCTAGCTGAGGGTGCACTTGATTTCACTGTCTAACACCAACAAAGACGTCAAACAGTGCTGATCCCAACCCCTGAGGATGCCCCTCGTCACTGCTCTCCACTTGGACATTTTGCTATTGGCTGCAGCTCTTTAACTATCCAACCAAGTCATTGTCCACTAAGTGGTCTGTCCATCAAATCTGTGTCTCTCCAGTTAAGAGACAAGGTTATTTGTGCAGGACAGTGTCAAATGCTCTGCACAAACACAGGTAGATGAAGTCAGTTGCTCTTCCCTCATCCTCCACTGCTATAACCCCATTGTAGAAGGCAAATTAATTTTTCAGGCACAATTTGTGGTAGTGAAGCCATTTTGGCACCAGAGGATAGTTCCAGCAGGTTTTAAAGATTGCATCTTCCCTTTTTCTTTTGTGAGATATCTAATCAGATGCTTATTATTGCTTCTGGTGACAGGACAGATGGAGGACAGGAAGTTCTCCATGAGATGACAGATTATCAGCCCAGTGCTCATGTAGAAGTTTGTGTGGAAGATGAGACCCTGGTGCATGTGAGAGGTGTTGAGGGCCTCTCTGTGACCTTCCAAATGTGCCTCACTGACTGTTCCATGCTGAACCCTGGGAGATGTACAGCAGGTGGAGCTGCCATGTCTCCATTACCACTTGTCGTGGTTTAGGGCAAATTTGGGAAGAAACCTCTTTATGAGGTCGCTCTAGAAAGCAAACCCAAATGACCTCTCCCCACAGCTGGTTCGGGAAAGAAAAATCTCCTTGGAGGAAAGTGGAAAAAATTTGTTTGTTTAACAGACAAAGCACTCCCCAGCACAACAAATGAACAACACTGAACAACAAACCCTCTGTGTGCCCCGCAGAGATGCCAAATTCAGAAAGTCTCTCCTCTGGCTGTAGCTTGGCTCAGTTGCTGTTGGTCCCTCAGGGCTGGGAAAGGCCAGGCCCAGGCCAGGCCCAGTGGGCCACAGGTGGGAGCTCCTGGGGCCCTTTGGGTGTTTAACCAGAGCAGGGTCAAACAGTGCCAAGAAAAAGCAAATATAAAAAAAACAGTCCGGAGAACTTCTCTGACTCAGCTAGCTAAAAACAAAAGCAAAGGAGAGCTCTCTCTTGCCATCCACAGTGCAGACAACACAGGCAGTGTGTGTGTAGGAAAGCTGAAAACTCTGATCTTTCTGTTTTGAAAACACCTTCCTCAGACATTCCACCAAGTCTCCTTCACTCTCAGATCCAGTTTTAAAGGTGCAAAACTTATTTCTGAGCTAAACAGATGAGTGGGGATACAATTTAGCATCAACCCAGGACACCACTCAACTTACACAACTGCATGATGTTCTGGGCAAAAACAGCTGGAAAAGGAGATCTGATAAACACAGGGAATTGTTTGTATTTCACATAAAACTACATGGGAGTTCAGTCTTGTTTTTCAGTTCTCACAGCTTCCCTGGAGCAAGGAAACATTCTGCATCCTGCTGCCAAATCCAACTGGCCTACAGCACTGGCAAGATTCAGGCTTTGCCTGGGCCAGCATTTGAAGGCACAGTATTAGATCATGTTAGTGTTGACTGGCTCCTGGCTCTGCTCCATGGCCACATGAAAGAGATGAGGGGTAGAGGAAGAAACTAACAGCCTTTGGTCTGTTTAACCCTTTCCTCAGTGGTTATCTTGCTGTTGCAGCTCCAGGAACATGTGACCATAATACCTTTACAGGTGTAGAAAATGAGAGATGGAATGAGTTCACTGTGTGCTTTTTAGCTTCGAGCTTTCCTCACCTGTGCTGTATCCAAACTGCTTTTTTATGGTGTAACACTGTCAGTGTTGGCTTCTGAATAAATCACCTCCTTTCTTGTGATTCTGAGTGTTTATGGAATGCCCATAGCTGTGCTAACAGGAAGCAATGGTAGCACTTGAAATAAGGCACTTTCACTTTAGGTCATTCATGTCACATGTGATGCCACTGGCAATGGCTTTGAGATTCTCAGGTCTGGAGGATTGGAAGAGTGCAAAGAATATGTTCAATATTTAAAATTCTCTGACTCGTAGGACAGACCTGCCATTTCCTTCTCTTGCCTGGCTCGAAGCTGGGAGCATATTGGCCTCACAGCTCTGTTCCCTGCAGGAACTGCTCTGGTCCTGGTGTCGGCATGTGCTGCCCCACTCTGTCAGTGGGCCTCTTGGAGGCTGCTGCAGAGGTTAGGCATTCTTCAAATCTTCACAGGGAGATTTTAACCCTCTTATCCAAAGAAGGAAGGAAAAAGAGGTGGATACTCTCCAGTAACAGCACAAGGGACAGGGACTTTGGTGAGGATATGTGGAGGCACCAAGAATTTCAACTCAACTATTACCAGTCCAGTGCTGTTCTGTCACTAGCAGGGCTTGGCATCTCAGGGGTTTTAACAGCTGCCCTTTGTGCTTGCCTTTGTTTTCCAGATGATGTGTCTGACTCTGAAGAAAGCATTTCAAGTAACAAATCCTGCAGAAATGAGCGATCCCTTCAGGAGAAGTTGGAGATTGTGACCAATGAAGGGCTGCTGCTTACTGTCAAGGTGTTCCTGGACTGGCTGAGGACAAACACAGACCTCATCATTATGTGTGCTCAGGTGAGGGTGGTGTTGGGGCTCTCTAGTTGTTGTGTCTGGCCAGTTTCCCTTTCCCTGGGCTGGTTGCAGCCATGGCCCCAGTCCTAGGTGATGTTATGTACCCCACCAGCTGAATTAAGCTAATCTGTGTCTAAGAAGGATGGTGAGGTTTACTCTTCATAAAGCATTCTGATGGTTGTGAGATGCTGGAAGGCCTAAGCTGCCTAGTTGTTGTATACATCTGTCTTGACATTTTCTGTGTCATTTTTTTGTGTTCTGTTCCTGCAGAGCTCTCAGAGCCTGTGGAACAGGCTGTCTGTGCTCCTGAACCTTCTGCCTTCTGCTGCAGACCTGCAGGAATCAGGTACTGGAGAAAGAAGGGGCAGTGTCACGTTTCACCAAGCCTAGTCATCAGTGATTCCCAGGGTGTGTTAGAGCCCAGGGAGGGAGGTTTCCTAGTGGCAGTTTTTATAAGCACAATAGGAAGTAACACATACATGTGTTGTTTTTCTGTTTAAACACCATTCCAGTTAAATATTGTCCCATAGTCTTTAGTATCATATGATCATAGAACATCCTGAGTTGGAAGAGACACCCCCCCTCACTCCAGGATTCAACTCCTGGTCCTGACAGGACAGCCCCAAAAATCACACTACAAAAAATGCTATCTTAATGCATTAATCTGGCTGGCAGCATTCTGAAACACTGACATCAGCGTGTGAGAATCCATGTGTGGCCATCAGGAGTGAAATTCACTGCCAGTAGCAGGAGTAAGGCTGTGATTTTGCCTGGAAAATAATTTCAGAGTTCCAGCTGCTTATGATGTGCCCTGTGCCTCTTCAGGCTGAGCCTGAAATTCCCAAAGGTTCATGAGAAGCGGGGTTTAAAACAAAGTTGCTCATCAGTTGGAATAGGTGGGAAAGCTATCCCTCCAAATGGGATTTCACAGAATCCCTTGGCAGATTGTTTGGGAGAGTTGCTCTTTATATTGTGGATGGTCTCAAATGGTTCCTCCTTAAGCAGGTGCTCACAGAACATGTCATTAACACCTCTGCCTGTGACCATTACAGATCATGTGCCTTAAAGCAATTCTCCTCTTAGCCCCCTCATCAGTTGTTTTGCTTTCCTGCTTGTCCTTTCTCTCCAGGGCTGGCCCTGTGTGATGAAGTCAAAGACATCCTGAGTGATGCTGAGCTCCCAGACTTGAATGCCAACCTGTTGCTCCCTGAAGATGTGGCCCTGCGCAATCTCCCCCCTCTGAAAAATGCACACAAGAGGTTTAACTTTGAGCAGGACCGGCCCATTTTCTCAGCAGTTGAGGAGGTAAGTTGGGATAAGTCATGAAGAAAATCAGGCCTGGATTGTGGTGTTGTGTAGTTCCTTTTCCTAGCAAAGGCCTGAGCAAAGGTTTATCTGCCTGCGCAGATGTGGCAGGGTGCTGCTGATGTTTCCTAAGATTTTGTTGGGTTGAGGAAGCCCAGGCTGCTGGCACCCCTGAACCTTCTGGCCACTGTAGCCTTTCCCACAGCTCCCTCATGCAGTCTCCTGACTTCAGAAGGGATCAGAAACATCCCTCAGAAGTGGGCATTTAGTATCAGTTCCTGCCTTTTTCAGAAGTGTGAGCTGCAGCCATGAGCACCATGGCTGCAGTGGCTGGTGAGCTCCTCCTGCTTCCTTACAGTCTGTCGTGCGCATCTGCTGCATTCGGAGCTTTGGCCACTTCATCACCCACTTGCAAGGCAGCATCCTGCAGTTCAACTCAGAGCTTGGGATCTTCATCAGCATAGCACAGTCAGAGCAAGACAACTTGCTGCACCAGGCCCAGGCCCAGTTTCACATGGTGAGTTGGTAGAGGTGAATGGATTCTCTGTACTTGGCAGAGTTTCCTGTAGATTACTATTAGGTTGTAACTATAATCACAGATCTTTGGGAGGAGATCAAAGTTCTGTTCCCTAAAGCTATTCCAGTATCCCCTTTTCACTCTGGAAGTGTTTATGGAAGTGTATGCTAGTGTCAGCTGGTGTGTTTCCTGCTAACTGATACAGAAGTTTGGTTTTGCAACTAGGCTGCAGAGGAAGCTCGTCGGAACAGGCTCATGAGAGACATGGCTCAGCTTCGACTGCAGGTAGGAGATGCCAGTTCCAGCCTGAAAACCAGCAGGGTAGTGGCTGGAATGTCAGAACCTGGGATGGGAAGGGGGAACTCTCTGCTCCTGTCCGACACAGAGGCAGTAAGTCCATTCTGCATAGATCAAACTGTAGAATATCTCAAGTTGGAAGGGATCCCATAAGGATCATGGAGTCCAAGTCCCTGCTCCTCACATAGCTACTTTAAACTGAATGCCCAAGAATGTTGTTCACGCACTCCTTGAGCTCTGGCAGGCTTGGTGAAACAACCACTTCCCTGGGGAGCTTGTTCCAGGAACCAGCCATCTTCTGAGGGAAGAACCTTTTCCTAATGTTTGACCTGAACTTGCCCTGATGCAGCAATGAAGCTAGAAATGAAATGTACCATTTCCTCATGTCGTGTTGCTAGTCATTGGAGAGAGGAAGTCAGTACCTCCTGCTTACTGACCCCCTTGAGGAAGGTGTAGGCTGTGATGGGGAAGTTACCCTCAGCCTTCTCTGCCCCAAGCTGAGCAAACTGAGTGACACTTGAGGCCTTTCACCATCCTGGTAATCCTGTTGTGGACGCTCTCTAATATTTCAGTGCCCCTCTTAACATCAAAGTGCCTCAAACTGTTCACAGTACTCGAGGTGGGGCTGCACTGGGCAGTGTAGAGTGGGGCTGTCTCCTCTTGCTGACCCTCTGCTGCATCCAGCTCTCTGCTCTGTAGCTCAGATGTTGGAAGGGCCTGGTGGAGCTTTGCAGGGCAAATCTTGCCCTGTTTGATGGTTAATTTCAGTATAAATGTGAAGCAAGTGTCTTTGCATGTGTGTTTTCAGCTGGAAGTGTCTCAGCTGGAGGGAAGTCTCCAGCAGCCCAAGGCACAGTCAGCAATGTCTCCTTACCTTGTTCCGGACACCCAGGCCCTCTGCCAGCACCTGGCTCTTGTCAAGCAGCTGGCCACCAGTGGGAGGTTCATAATCATCATCCCTCGAACAGGTATGGGGACTCCACAGCAGCTAACTTGCAGTGGCTGCCTGCCCCTGTCCTTTCTGTGCTGGGAGCAGGCCCCAGGGGTCTGGGTGGTAGCTTTCCCTCTTCCTGCTGTTATCCTTGACTACATCTGGAACAGTTGCAACACCCTTTTGATGTATTGCTTTTGGGGCCTGTTCTATGTGTGGCTCATGTTTGGGATCTTGACAGTGTGTCAGAAGAGCTGAGAGGAGAGAGATCCTGTTTCCCCTCTGCCTTTCCTGTGGCAGCTATGCATCAGATAGTGTTCTGTGGTTTGGGGAGTACTTGATGCCTCTGGATTAGTTTGCAGAAGAACTGTAAACAAAATGTTTTTTGTTTTGTTTTTTTTTCTGTTAGTTATCGATGGCCTAGACTTCCTGAAAAAGGAGAACGCCGGTGCCAGGGACAGCATTCGGTATCTGGAGGCAGAATTTAAAAAGGGAAACAGGTGAGAGCAGGAGGGGCTGGCATTTTCCCTTGTTTTTGGAATAGATGGGCTTTGGGCAGGAGTAGTCTGTAGATCCCTTGGAGCAGAATGAGGAATGGGCCAAGAAAAAGCCAGACTTCAGGAATGGGAAGGCAGTGAAGGAGCAGATTCAGCACCTGGTTTTCAGATGTGCTGTTCATCTGTGAAGTGCAGCTGCTTCTGAGCAATGGTGGAGTTGCATCTCTGTTGCTGTATGAACTGGAGCAGTGACCTTTGCTGCTGCACTGGGAGTCCTGGAAGGGCTGGCTTGTGCCTGGATGCTCTGCAGAAACACAACTGAGGACAAATTGCATCTCTGAGGCCAATGTCAGGGCTGGTGGGCTTGAGACGTGGTACTGTGAGCAGCATGCAGGAATGGTGGTGAGGCAGGGAGGTGATTGAAGGGATTCACAGAGGGTTCCTTGCATGGACCTTTGAGTGTTAAATTTGGGTTGGTGGAAGTCCTGCAGCACTCAGAGGAGCTGCTGTGGAGCACTGAGTTCAGCCTGTGTGATGGTCTCCATATGAGCTCAGACTCTGCTTTCTCCTTAGGTACATTCGTTGCCAGAAGGATGTTGGGAAGAGCTTTGAGAGGCATAAATTGAAGAGACAAGATTTAGATGCCTGGTAAGATTTCAGGTGTCTGAGCCGGGTTCACAGCAAGCAGGTGGCTTTGGGGAGAGGTGTTAGCACTGGCACCCATTGCAGGGCTTGTTCTGTGTGAGTAATGATGAAATTCCTTGGAGCCAAGGACAGTCACCTGTGCATGTTACACTCTGTGTTTGAGCACTCTGCTCAAAAAGATCTCAGAAAAGTCCTGAACAGGAAAGCAGCCCTACTTCCCACTTATTCTCCCAAGCAGGTGTGGTCTTCCTGCTGACCTTCCCCTCTGTTTCTCTTTTGTGTCAGGAATCTCTATAAAATACTGGACAGCTGCAAACAATTGACAGTGTCTCAGGGCAGTGGAGAGGACGACACTGCAGGAATGGTCACCATCATCACAGGCTTCCAGCTGGAGGACCCGAGCTTGTTCTCGGTGCCCATGCAGGTCAGTAGCTCTTGTCTGGCTGACCTGAGCCATTCTGCTTCCTAGCAAGGATATAATATGATCAATTAGCAAGAGATATTTTTTTAAATGTTTTTTTTTGCCTTAGCTAATAACTGGATTCCCCAAAAGTTACTTTATATGTTGAGATTCTTTATTCCTTCAAAGCTTCTTGATTTTGTGGTAAAGAGTATTCTGGTACAGGTGAGAGAATTGAATTTCATGTTTGTGCAGGCCTCTTGGTACTGGAGCAAGGAGAATTGGGATGATTTAGCCTTCCAGCTGTGCCAGGCTCTCAGGGAGTCCCCAGGTTGGGACTGGCAGCTGTCTTGATGGAGCAAGTTAAAAATTAACCACCTGTTTTGTCTGTGTTTGCTTGCAGTCTGCCATTCAGGCAGCCGCCAACGCCAGCATAGAGATAAAAAATGTTCTGGAATTCTACAAGCAGTGGAAAGAGATGGGCTGATGGTCAGAAAGGCATCGGGTTGGTGAACCTTTCTCTCCCCCTCTCGCAATGTGCAGCGTCTGAACGAAGGAAACAACAACCTGGGCGACACTTAAGACACGAAGAAGCAGCAGCAGCAACAGCAACAAAAATACCTACCCAAACGAATTAAAAAACAAAAAAAAATCCAATGTGGGCACGCACACTGACACCCTCCACCTGCATCCTGAGCAGACGGCTGTACAGCTCTGATGGCGCCAGCTGCTCTGAGAGAGGCCCCTCGGTACGGCCGGGGCAGAGCTCTGCCCTTCTCCCAGTCGGCAGAGATGGGCGAGAGACGGGCAGTCCTTCATCCCCCTCCTTCCTCCCAAAGCTTGCTTGGCCAGCAGAAGCAGGCTGGTGGTTCAAAGCATGGACTTGACTTTAGCAAAACCAAACCAGTGCGGCAGAAACGTAGCCCTCCAGCTTGGGAAAGAAGATCCAAAGAGTGTTTTGCTCTTGTTGGCAATCTGGGACAGGAAAGAGGATAGTATTTCCTTCCCGCCCCCTGCTTTTGAATTAATTATTTTTCAAGAGTTTTTTTCCTTTTAATTTTTAGTTTTTATATATATGAATTATATTAAAAAGAAAAAGGAATTCCTTTGGGGTTTTGGATACTCTTCCAACGTCAGAAAGAAAAGGAAACACTCTATTTAAAAGGGGGGGAAAGCTTTTAATATAATTTTTTTTTTTGTCTTAGAACAAGCATATTTATTTCCTTTCCCAGGCCCCCATGGAGCGGGCTCAGTGCAAAGGGATGTTGGCCTGTGAGGAGGGCGCAGCCCCAAGTTGCACTCTACTCTCCCTGGGAGCTGCACACTTCATGAGCAACATGAGCTCCACCACACTGCTCCAGGGAGGCCACAGGACTCTGTGCCTCCATCCCCAGTTTCTCCCACTTTGCATTATACCTTGGAGAAAAGGAGGAATCTGGCAGAACTGCTGAAAGAGAGACAAGAGCTGGGTGGGATTTATACACCATTAAGGCTCAAATGCTTGGCTTGAGCACTGCAACACTGGGATGGAGCAGATGTCTCCGAAGGACCCAAAGCCTCTTTTTCATCTTTTCTTTTTTTTCCCCTTTTTTTCCTCACTAAATCTTTCAGTAGGGTGTGGAGGAAGAAGGAGAATCTCAAAGCCATTATGTTCTGCTGGTTGTTTGATGCACCACTGCTGCAATGCTGTGCTAGAGATGGTGACAGAGCTGGAATGTTTGTGTCCCCCTTTCTGGTGTCCTTCTGGGCTGGCAGAGGCAGTGCCATGGCTGCTGCTGCCAGGGAGCACCGAGCTCCCAGACTGTTCCATGCTTTTTGCATCCTGGACAGGAGGGTTGATGCTACCTGGATGGATGCTGGAAGAGTTGGTTCCCCAGGTGACCTGTGAGGGATCCTGCTGACCTCCATGCTGGCAGCATCTTGTGCAACCTGTGTCTGACACGCTGTCACTTGGCTGGAGCTTGGCTGTGAAACTGCAGGTTGCTGCCAGGGCAGCAGGAGAGGGGCTGGGCAGTCTCTCCACGCTCCCTCTTGCCTCTGTGTGCCCATGGAACAGATGTCTCCATCCACGTGAACCAGCAGCAGCTATGCAAGTACAAACTGCTGGAATCTTCTCTCTGTCTGCGTTCTCACATGGGCCAGCCTGAAGCTGCTACAGCCAGAGCATAACATGAGAAGCTGAGTCACATTCTGTACTCTGTGCAGGCTCTGAGCATGATGTGTTGTACTGCAGGGGCAGAATGTTCGTTGTTTTCAGGTAAAAACTAAAAATACCAGCACAACTCCCAGAGGATTCATTTCTTGTTCAGTTCCAGCTCCTTTACAGCACAGCAGAGGGAAATGCCAACCTCCATGGTACAGCTGGTCCATCCCTGGTGGCTGACAGGCTGATTGTGAGGGACCGGGATTTTCCCTTTTACAGCATCTTCTGAGACTCACAATGCTTTGCTTGGGTAAGCCAAGAAAAGGTCATATGCAGGATAGCAGGTCAGAGATTCTGGCACAGCTTGGGGATTCTTGAAGATCTGAGATAGGTTGTAAAGCTCCCAGTCACTCTTTCCTCCAGTGGTTTTATTGGAAGCCATTTGTTTGTATAGCTCATTATTTCTGTTTGATGGGGTGGAAAAACAGAAGGGAATCACCTTGTGGGACTGTTCTTGAGGTGAAACCCTCCTTTTCTGGCAGGGGCATGGAGAGTTGATGTGCTCTGTGTTTTCCTGATGCTGAATACC
>VZTB01005215.1:45495-58032 GCA_013397245.1 Thryothorus ludovicianus
CCATCCTGGCTGCCAAGCACAGCAGGGGAATGGGGAGGTCACTGGGGCTGAGCCCAGTGTGTGTGTCCTGAGAGCCTCAGTGTCACCCTTGCTGCTGCACTTGGGGTCAGTGAAGAGAAGCATTGCTGAGCTGTGGTCAAAGCAGTGAGGAGCTGGGGACAGTCTTCAGCTTCACTCCAGGTCAAGCATTCCTTAGGTCCTGGCTGGATCTTGAGGGGACAGAAGGACAGGTCAAGCAGCAGCCCAGAGGGAATTCCTGTCTCACTGGTGGCAAGTGTTTTCTGTTCTTGCAGCTCCCACAGCTGTGCAGGGTGGCAGCTGAGAGCCAAGTGCTGCACAGTTGGGCAGGGTGAGGAGGAGCTGTGTTCTGAGTCACTGAGGCCTCGTGTGGGCACAGTATCCATTTAAAGAACAAAATAAGCTCAATTTTCTGTAACCAGAGGCAGTGGAGCTGCTATGAGCCCATGTGGCATGGTGGCAGCAGGGGCTGCTCACAGCCACCCTTTAGTCCCTGCTCTGGTCCCCTGAGGGCTTAGTTTAATATTCTGAGGTTTTGCATACCTGGAGGGGAGAAAGAAACCCTCACCATGCAATGGGGAATCCTGACTGTCCCTATGACAACCTCCACTCCAGGCTGGATGGGATGGGACTTTTAAAAAGGACATCTGAAGGGTCCCTATGCTACCCTTCTCTCCAGAGCACACAGCTGTGTTTGAGGACCTGGTGAATGGGTTTGGATTTGTATCACAGTCAGAGAGACTTGGAGCTGAAAAAGTGGGAGGCTCCACAGTGTGGGAGCAGTGTGGCTCCATGGGGAGATGGCATGTAGTGTCCTCCAGCAAGCATGGCTTTCTGAGGGGACTCAACATGTCAACCCCAGGCTTTGGGTAAAGGAAGGCACTTACCTGCCCCTATCCCAACACTCAGGATGAGCTGGAGTTTCCTCCTTGAACAGATCTGTTCTATCTAAGGGCCACTGCATTTCTGCCCTGGCATGGTGGTTGCTGATATGAAAAAGGTCTTGGGGTGGAAGCAAACGGGATGATCTGTGGGAGGTTGTGCAGCCTGTGGCTGCTGTGGTGCTGCAGCAGGGGCTCCCTTGGACCCTGTGCATCCTGGTCCAAGCCAGAGCCATGTGCTGCCTCATCAGGAGGAGACTGCAGGCTCTGGCCATGGCTCCTCCCTGCAGTGCTGCTCCTAAACCAACTCCAGGCTTGCCCCAGAGCAGCTGTAAGTTGGTAGTGCCCGCTGTGCTGGGAAGGAGAGCAAGCAGAAAGACCTTTTTCAACTTGTGGGCTGAAAACTGGAGTTTTCATATGTTCTGGTGTGTTTCTTGGGTTTGGTTTTTCTCTTCATTATCATCCTGTAGAGCTGTTGGGGCTTTTTAGGGTGACCCCGTGCTGGGAGGACACAGGTCTGTGGTGGCTGAGGCTGTCTGGGCTGTTCCCAAACCATGGTGGACACAGTCACTGGTGCTTGTTGGGCTTCTGCTCCATGGTTTCATGGGCTGTTCAAGTGGCTCCTCTGCTCCCATCCTTGCTTGGCTTGAGGCCACCCTCAATGCCTTGGGTTTTGTCTAGCATCTTCAATTTAGGGCTCTTTTCCTTCTTAGTGTGCAGCAGCACTGGCCAGGCTAGCCAGGGTGGGGACAAGGCAGGCTGGCACAGGACCACGTTGCTGGCCTTGCTGCTCACTGTGAGGGCACTGTAGGTTTGAGGCGAGGGACAATCACCTCTCCTCAGCCCTCGTGTGGCACACGGGCTTGCAGAGCCAGGGGGGATTGCTCTCATTGAGGGATGGGGGGACATGGACCCCAGCTGGGAGAGGAGGGGCTGGGGCTCCCAGCTTATGTCTGACCATGGTCTGAACACAGCGACTGGCTTAATAAAATACAAGATGTTTGTACTTCGTGTCCTGTGGTTGATCCCAGCCCATCCCAACTTTCCTCTGCAGCCCTGGGCCTGAGTGTTTTTTCTATCTGTAAACCCACCCTCAAGCATTTGCTTTGCTCACCAAACTTTGCAGTAAAGTGCAGGTGAGGCCTTCCCTGTGATGGGAATAGCATTTCCCTTGCCACCTCTGTGATTTGGAGGTGACTTCATCTTTTTGCTCGGACTCTGCATGCTGCTGCCACAGCAGCACCCCTGACTCTGCATGAAGACCTGGTGTAGCTCATCGGGGCCACCTTTGCAGCTCACTTTTAACAGGGGAAGGGGGATGGAGAAGCAGGAAACAGGGGAAGTGTAAATTTTTGAAGTTGTGACTTTCCAGGTGCTGGGAGAGGGTGGGCTGGGGGCTGCAGGCTGGAGATTGGGATGTGTGAGGTGCCCTGGTGCCAAGTGTAGCTGGGGGTAGGAAGAGAAAGTAAATCAATATTCCTGCCCTGAATTCCTTGCTGTCAAAGCTCCCTGATCAGCTTTCCCTGGTGGGCAGCACACAGCTGGTCTCTGTCATAATTTTCTCTCTGTCTTGGGTTCTTTGGAGGCTGCCACTGGTGAGAAGGTCAGAGAGGGGGGTTGTGAAAAGACAAATCTGACTTCAGTCCTCAGTAGGAAAATGGGCTGGGGGTGAGACCTGCCCTGTCCCAATGCTGAGCTGGCAGAAAGGGACTGTCCCTGTTGGCTCCATCCCCTTGAACAGGGCTGGAAATGCTTTTTCCAGTTTGGAAGGGCCGTGCCAAGACACCACTGACCCCGTGATAAACCCTTCCATTACTGTTCTGTGCAGGATGGTGTTGCTGGGGGTGCTCTGTGGGTGGTTTGTCCCACAGCCCTTGCATGGGACCAGGGCAAGGTGAAACTGAGGCAGCAAAAGGCTGCAACATTGGTCAGGACCTGGGACTCCTGGTCCTGCTTGTTGCAGAGCTGAATGCTCAAGGACCCCCAGGAGCTGCTGCCTCTCCAGCTTCACTCACTGTCTGTTCCCCTCCTTTTCTGTGCCTCTGCTTCCCACTTCTGGTACAGACATTCCCCTGCCTTGAACATCTCCCTGCCTGGGTTTGCTGTGCCTCTTGGGTTATTTTGGAGGGACTACTCAGCACCAGGGTCTACACCCCAAACCCTCCTTTTGGCCTCCTGCCAACACCCCTGGGGACAAATGACTTCCCCTTGGCTGGGGCCACCAGAGCAGCAGAGCCCTGGTGTGGACCAGCCTGCACTCTGGGCTTTCTGGGCCAGGCACATGGTGTGTTTGAGCTGTTCATGCTGTGCCCAGCACTCTACATGAGTCCTCTAGAGATCAATAAACCCCAAAGGTAGTGAGCTTTGGAGGGCGTCCATCCTGCTCCCAGCTCAGTCCTCTGTCCCCTCAGCTCCATCCAGCTGCAGCCTGGACCTTCTCATGGCATTTGCCCCCATGGACTAAGCCAGAGCTGCTGCCAACCCTCCTGCTGCCAGGTCAGTTTTGTTTCTCCAGATTTGCTTTCTGCACCTCTTCCTTCCCAGATCTCCTCTGCTGGGTCCCCGCTGTGACCTGGTGGATGTTGCTGAGGCCCCCTGCATGAACCTGTACTTGGCTTTGTCACCTACCCTGGCTCTTTAAATGCTTGGTGGCATTTAAAGTGCAGTGCCCAGGAGTGCCTTCCAGGGGCCCCTCCAGCACTGGAGGCTCCCATGTGCCCCCCATGCACAGTAAGGGGTTGTGCCTTCAGAGGGAATTGGAGAGGATCTCAGAGCAAGGCCATGGCAGGGTTGGCAATCTGTCCAGCACAAAGTTGCCTTTGAGCCCCTGCCCTGCCCGTCTGCCCCTTCTGCCAGTGAGGGGGAGCTGCCAGGGAGTGACCCAGAATGGAGCTGAGGGCAGCCAGCAGCAGCAGCAGGACCAAGAGCCCTGGCCCATGGCAGGGGTGAGGAGGGGGCTCTGCAGGGAGGGGACATCAACCACCACACCACTGGTGCTTCTTGCCAGCACCACTCTGGCTCCTGCTCAGTGCACAGCAGCAGGAAGTTTGTCCAGATACTTCTGGATCATTTTGAGCTTTCCTTCCTCTAATCCACTGTGTGAATTTTGGGCTGAAGAGTGAGTGGGATGATTAGATAGCATCCCTTGTGCTACTGAGCTGCTCTACCTATTGCCCCAGTTTCCCCAGCTGCCCAGTTCAGTTTCCTTCATCAAGCCCATAATAACTTTGCTGGGCTGGGGCTCGAGGGGGCTGCAGGGTGTCTCTAGGGGCTTGATCCTCCCTTGGGGTCCTAAGCCTGAATCTGCCAAGGACATCTGTAGGGTTGGGAGCCTCTCTGGGGAGAGGGTGTACAGTGTGGGGGTCAAAGCAGGATCTCATTCTTTCCTGCAGCATCCTGGACTGCCAGCCCCCACCCCTGACCCTGATGTGCTCTCCCATTCTGGGCATGGGGTCCTGATCCTCTCCAGTCAGTGGCTCTCTGGAAGAGCCAAACATAAAGCAGGCTTTGCTGCATACAACCTTGGAAAAAGCCAGGAGCCTTCCTGGGTCTGTCTGTCTTGGCTCCTGCAGGTACAATCCCCATCCCCCAGTGGGTTTGGTCCTGAAGATCCAACCTCTCTTGCCCTGAGTGCTGTGGTCCCACCAGTAAAGCTGCAGCAGGTCTTCAGGTCCAGCAGGTGCCTCGGGTGTGTCTGGCTGGGGTAGGGGGAGGCTGTGCTCCCAGGTTTCTTCTTGTAATTCCTTCATCCAGGGGAAATCAGCTGGACTCCCCATGAAACCTTGTTTCAGCTGGAAGATACTCCCAGTCCACCCTGCCTCAGTTTCCCCACCCACCAAATCCCAAAGCAGCTCTTGGGCTGCCCTGCTCTCTCAGGTGTCCCCTGACCAGCCCTGCTGTCCCCACACCTCTTCTGGGAGGATGGGATCATATTGGGGCACTGGCACCCTAAAGGCTCAGCCCTTGACTGTGTCCTCAGCTTCTTTCAGATGATGAATGAGACAGTCCTGGATACGTTTCCTGCTGAGGTGGGGATGGGGCCAGGGGTGGAGATGAGAAAGGGAATAAGAATGGTGATGGACATGGAGATGGAGATGTGATGGGAGCAGGGACAAGGATGGGAATGATGAAAAGATGGGATGGGAATGTCCCTGCCATGGTTGTGGAGATGGGGATAGGGATGGGATGAAGAGAGGATGGAGATGAGGACAAAGAAAGGCTGGCAAAGGGGATAGGGATGGGATTAGGGACAGGGCCTGGGACAGAGATGGGGTTAGGGACACAGGGATAGGGATGAGGATAGAGACAAGGATGGGGATAGAGACAGGGACAGAGCTCACCTTAAAACATGCTGTGCCAGCAGGTGTTTCATGTGGCACTCCCTGGTGCTCTCATCCTCCCTGGATATCTGCTGGGGCCACCATTGGCCACTGCTCCTCTGCCTGCTTCTTGTCTGCCCTTATCCCTTTGCCCCCCTGTGTCCCCACCTCTGCAGTTCCATGTCCTGCCCACCACATCTGCTCCGTCTGTGACTGCAGAGCCCTCAGCTGCTACAGCCTGTGAGAGGCTTGGTGGAGATGAGCTGGCACAGGGAGCTGCAGGCCCCACGTGTCTGTCACAGGCTGTGGGTTTTTGTGGTGCCCACACAATGCCAGACTCCTGGGTCAGCGATGTCTGGCACTGTTGCTTTGTCCTTGTGGCTAATTTGAACTCCTTCATCTGTACAGGTCTTTCTTGCTATTCCCAGTATGTTTGGGATAAAGAAACTGGTGCTGGAGGTTTCCTCCTTCTCAGCTTTCTGGTCCTCTTGGTGATTCCCCCTGCTCAGGCTGAAAAGCCAAGGTTTTTGCAGGGTCCTTGCTGACAGGGATCTGTGTCCCCCCCGCCATTCCCCTTTCACAGTTTCCCCAAGTAGGAGCATCCCCAGCTGAGCAAGGTGCTGCACTCATCGACTTTCGTGTGCCTCTAGGACAGGATCCTGCTCTTCTACCCGGTGAGTCAGAGTGGCCCAGGGCAAGGGTCAGGTGTCCCCACCACACCGGTCCCAGGGTGCTCCTGCTGGTTCTCACCCTCCTCCCCACAGCTCTGCTGGTGTGACTGGGCCTGGAGCAAAGCTGAGGTCAGGTATTGCCACCACCTCCTCTTTGCACTGCTCACTGGCTTCCTCTTCACATCTGCATCAGTGAGCAGCAGCCCCCAGTGCCTCCCACTACCACAGCTCCTGTCCCCTGCCCCTAGAGCTGTACAAGGAGCCCCAGCAGCCTCTCAGCCTGGCAGGACACAGCCACCAGCTTTTCCACATCTCTTCTGTGCTGGGCACCCCCTTGCAGTTAGAGGATGTCCTCTGTGATGTGTGCATGCACCAGGCCTGGCTGTGCAGCCACCTGAGCCCCACCAGGATCCCAAGAACCTTCGGCACTGCTGGGCTGGCCACTTTGGGCAACACTGCCGTCATCAGTGCCTTGACTGTGGCCTTGTCCCAGACCCCCGGTGGCCCTGGCTGCTCCCCAGGTGTCCCCGCAGGGGCTGGGCACTGGAGGGACCCGTGACACTGTGTGAGGGGCTGGGCTGCAGAGCCTGAGAGGACCCAGCATCCTGGCAGCCTCTTTGTGGTGGGCCCTGCTATTGGGTGTCTTGCAGTGTTCCACTCCTGACTCCCTCTGCACCCATTCTGTGCCTTAGTCCTTCCAGTGCAAAACAGTAGTGATTCCATGAATTTGGGGCAGGGACAATATGTCATCCTATGTGGGAACCCAGCAGTGTAAGCATGCATGTGTGTGTTAAGGTTAATGAGTAATTAAGGTGGTTTGTGATGAAATTCCTGGGCAGGCCACAGGGTCCCAGGGTGCATGGAGCAGCTCTGCTGTTCCCCAATAACCCCAAGCTTGAGAGAAGCAGCTTTAAATTAAGCTGGAATCCTGATGGTGCAGTTCTGGGCTCCTCGCTGCTGGGAGCAGAATCTGGGGATGGTACCGCTCCTCCTGGGAGCCTGGGGGGGCACAGGGAGGGAAATCAGGAGTCCTCAGCTGTGGGGATGGGGTGATATGGGGCACATCCACTGCAGCCTCCCTCCCACCCATGCCCCAAGACTGGGAAAGAACTGGCTCTACCATTTGCATTTATTTCTTTCCAGGACTAACAGAAAAGGGGACAGGGAGGGCTGATGCAGGTTTATGGCAGCTCAGCCCCTGCCCAGCACAGCAGGGGGTGCCTGGGGCTACACGAGGCCGTAGTAGCGCCGATAGGCCTCCTGGAAGCCAATCTGGTCAGCCAGCTCGTCACAGTCGGGGTTGAGCTCACACACCTCGCGCTTGGCCTCCAGCGGGTCCGGCGGGGCTCCGAAGGTGCTGCTGAGGACAAATGGGGGATCCCTGGGGTGCTGGGGGGATCCCATGGGAGCTGGAGGCTCCTGGGGAGGGGCTGAGCCAGCAAGCTTCATCTGGGGGCCATGATCCCTCAACCAGCAGGACCAAGCACTACCTGTCGTACCCGTAATTGCGTTTCTGTCTCTGCACCACCTCGGCGCTGGCGCGTCTGGAGACAAAGGCTGCAGGGACAGTGCGGTGGGTCGGGGGGGGTCACGTCCCCCTTCCCCCAGGGCAGTGGGGCCGAGAAGCTGCGGTCACTCACCTTCGGAGCCGGGCGAGTCATCGGGGCTGGCAGAGCCATCAGCAGCTGCGAGTGACACGGAGGGGTGGGTGGGCTCAGGAAGGCCCCATGTGGGCTCTGCTCTCACCCCACTCCTTCTGGAGCTCAGATTCCCCACTGAGACTCCCCCAAGCTGCTGAAGGATGCTCTGCTCCCTATCTCCCTGTAGCAGCCCCGTGCCCCCCACCCCAAGGCTCAACAAATTATTGCCAGTCCCTTTGCTTCCTCCAGAGCCCCAGCAGGGCACAGAATCACCCCCACTGCCCCATGAGACCCAGACCCCTCCATACCTCTGCGGCAGAGGCCAAGGGTGAGCAGGGCCAAGAGAGTCAGCAGGACCAGGGACTTCATGGTGCCTTCCTGTGCTGGGCTGAGTGCAGCCCTGGCTCCCCGGGTGTCTTTATAGGGTCCTGTGGCCTTGGCAAGGAGGGGACATGGCCTCACCAGGGTTATTTCCAGCACATCCGCCATGGCTGCAGCTGCTGGCAGAGGTGGCAATTGTGGTTTGGGATGAACTTGGTCCCCCTATGCCCAGCCAGAGCCCACAAAGGAAGGGAAAAGTGGCCCCAGGCCATGGGGAATTTGTTGGTGGGCCCAGCCCTGCCAGCGTGGCAGCACTCAGTCCCCACTGGGATGGATGGTGGGGCACCAGGGGCTCTTTGCTGCACTTCCCCAGTCACCCACTGCTAGATCCCAGAATTGTCTTCTGACTCGTGTAGACTTTCCTGCCAAAACCTGTGGGGTTTTCCTCCATGTGCAAATTCCTGCTGGCCCCCTTTTGGGGGACCAACACACGTTTCTTTTGTGGCATTGTGGCACTGTGTCCCTGGAGGAGGGTGAGCAGGTGCCTGTGCCCTTGGTCTCCTCCCTGCCACATGCCATGGGCAGATGCTGCATGGCCAGGGCAGTTGGAGCCCCTGAATAACATTCCTCTTCCAGATCCTGACCACTTTTTGATCCTATAAACCCCGGGCCTGTCTTGAAAAGCAGAACTGCAGGCTTTGGGGCAGAGGGAGGACAGAATTGCTGAACCAGAGCCTTTGTCAGACAAACCCATAAAATACAGAGTACCTGGGCCAAGAACACAGCGGAAGCCAAGCTGGGAACAACAGCCCCAGTTTATTGAGATTCCATAATAGCAACGGGAGGCAGAGAGGAAACTGTTGCAACCACTCTGCCACAGACTCTAATTGCAAACAGAGGCTGGGGTGTGGTGTGAGCGGCCACTGCTGCTCTCCAGATTGTCACAGGGCACGGCCTCTCCTTGGGGTGGAGACAATGGAACCTGCTGCCCTTGGGGGCTGTGGGACTCAGAACCTCCCTCAGGCCCCATCACATATGGGGGGACTCTCCTCATTCTCTGCCCAAGGAACAACCTGTTCATGCTGGAGGCAGGGGGCTCTGCCAGGGAGATCCTGGGAGCTTCTGCTTCCCCATCCCACAAACTTCCAATGAGGCAGTAACAGACAACTCTGGGTGGGGAAAATCAGTCTGGTTCTAGAAGGCTCCACAGAAAAACTTTAAACCCCTGTGCCACAATCCCACAAACTGGAGGCAGGGCCATTCCAACCTCTGCACAGACCCTCAGATACCTCAGGCTGCTGGGAGCAGACCAGAACTAGAAAATAACTTGGAGGAGAGAATGAATAGTAACAAGGAACTTGGTGCAGCAGCTGCTGCCACATCTGCAATGGGCAGTGCTTTGAACACATGGAGACTGAATGAAGCTGCAAGCACAGGCAGGAGTGTTGGCTCAGATGTTGGCTCCTGTGGGCTTGGGGATAAGGCACTGAACTTTGTCTAATGCACAGCTAAAACAGCTACAAAACCTCAAACGTAGCTTTGGAAACTGGAATCAGGCCTGTCACAGCACTGAGTGGAGCACATGAGAGCACAGACACTTTGTGACATTCCTCTCTTGTAGGAAGTAGGAAATAGGGAATTGCTATCCATTTCCAAAGATCCCAATGTTGTTTTTTTTTTTTTGTTTCTGCAACAAATCTGATCAAACTGTGCCAGTCCAGCAGCCGTTTCAGTCCCTCTGCAGTCTCCAGTGGCCTGATGGGGTGATTCTCAGTTAGGGTTCTGTGCACAACTTTTCCCATCAGTGTTTTGGGATGATGAACTGTCTCAGCAGAGCCCGTGGGACATCCTGCAGCCTCACTGGGGCTCCTGGAATGTCATGATGAGTTCTTGTTGCTCCTTAGTGATTGCCTGGAAGGAACATGACCCTCAGATCTCAACATGATGCTTCTCCCACCCTGCCACACTCAGGGCAGAACGTGGGCTGAGTGTGTCACACACTGCTGTCCCCTGCATAACCCCATCACCTCCCCAGGACCATCCCATATCCCACCCACTGCACAGGGAAAAGCACCTGAGACCTCCAGAGAAAATGTCTGGAAATCTAAAGTTTCAGCATGACTTGGCTGCTGGGGAGGTCTTGGAGAAGTGGAGAGTTTGAAAGGCCCCATGCAGCCCCGGGAGTGCTGTGAGAAGGAGGCTGATTTGGTTTGGTCTCTTTTTTACCTGCCAGGCCTGTTGGCGAGCCTGAATCAGCTGCTGCAGCTCTGCAATCCTGTCCCTCCCCATGAGGACAGCCTCAGCCACCTTGCTGTTCTCCTCCTCCTTGTCCCGGAGGGCTCTGCGCAGGTGGGAGCGGTGTTTCAGCAGGTAGGGCACCATGGCACTGCGGACGTCCTGCTCCGGGATCCCGCTGGGCCGCCTGCGCACATGGCAGCAACCCCCTGGCATTAGCCCCACACAGCCCAAATCTGAACTCTGCAGGTGGCAGCAGCTCTTCGGGCACAGGGAACCCAGCGTGGAGCCCCATGGAAGGGAACAGAGAGCCCTTCCCCCAGCCTGGCCATCGGTGGATGCTTGGAGCAGGCAGGATGACATTCAGCCCCTCAGCACAGAAACACAAAATCTTGTGTTTCTGGTTACAACCCCCAGTCTCCCAGCTGACCAAATGGCACCTGCAGTGTCTGCTGAGGCCCTGAGCCAGGGACACAAAGAACACCCAGGGAGCTCTACTGTTGGACAGGTGCTGTGCCCAAGACGTTCCATGAGCCCTTTGGATTGGTTAGAATTGGCCTGTCCTCCCATCTCAGTGGTACTGACCTCCCTGCACTAAGGAAATGAATGGAAATGGATCCTGGACCCACGGATTAAAGGGATTTTTGTGTGTTTTAGGCCCAGTGACATTGCTGTAAAGATACAGCAGCTTTCAGACCCTCCTTTGCAGCATGAGGCCAACAGGACACTCAAACATTGCCTAGGAACTTCCATGTAGGAATACGACCCCCACCCCTGGCCATCCATACCACGCTGGCTCTTCCCGGTCCTTTGCCTCCTCCACGATCTTATCCAGTGAACTAAAGAGTGCCTCCAGATNATTCCACGAGCCCTTTGGATTGGTCAGAATTGGCCTGTCCTCAGTGGCACTGACCTCCCTGCACTAAAGAAATGAATGGAAATGGAACCTGGACCCACAGATTAAACGGATTTTTGTGTGTTTTAGGCCCAGTGACATTGCTGTAAAGATACAGCAGCTTTCAGACCCTCCTTTGTAGCATGAGGCCAACAGGACACCCAAACATTGCCTAGGAACTTCCATGTAGGAATACGACCCCCACCCCTGGCCATCCATACCACGCTGGCTCTTCCCGGTCCTTTGCCTCCTCCACGATCTTATCCAGTGAACTAAAGAGTGCCTCCAGATTCCCTTCATTTTTCACCTCCTGGATCTCCTCCTGTGAAAGAAGGACACAAGGTGAACAAACACAGGCATCACTCTGCTTGTGAGCCTTCGCTGGTCATGGAATCAGGGAATTGCTTGTGTTCAAAGGGACCTTAAAGCACATCTCATTCCAACTTCCATTATCCCATGTTGCTCCAAACCCCATCCAACATGGCCTTAAACTCTTTCAGAGATGGGGCAGCCACAGCTTCTCTGGACAATCTGTGCCAGGCCTCACCCCTCTCTCAGGGAAGAATTTCTTCCCAATATTCCATCTAACCCTGCCCTCTGGCAGTGGGAAGCCATTTCCCTCTTGTCCTGTCCATCCCTTATCTAAAGTCCTTCCAGCTTTGTCCTGGATGAAGGGCCTGCATCCTGGGGTCATCATCCCTGGGGGTATTTAACAGATGTGTGGATGTAGCACTTAGGGACTGGTTTAGTGGTGGCCTGGGCAGGCTTGGGGAAATGCTTGGATTTGACAGCCCTAGTGGTGTTTTCCAACCTGAATGATCCTACAGCTTTTTCTGGGGAAGACAGAACTCTGGAGAGCAGCCTCAGCTTTCTGCTTTTCCCATTTAGGAAATGATTTTTGCTGCCCTTAGTATCAACCTGTTTGCACCTTTTCACAGGGCTTTGAAACCCCTTTTGGACACTCCAAGCCCCACCCGGGTCACTCCTCGGTTCACCTTTATGGACGCCTGTAGCTGGGAGATGAACTGATCGTAAATGCTTCTGGTCAGCTGGGGCTGCAGCTTGTAGAAGCAGCGGTAGCAGTTGACAAACCTCTGGTAGCTGCAAGATCGATTGGGGGGAGAGGAGGGCAGGATCAGGATTGGGGTCACGGTGGGGTCAGAACCAGGGTTTGGAGCCAGGGTGGAGGTCGGAGCCAGGGGCTGGGATCAGAGCCAGCAGGGGGCAAGGGTTAGCGATGGGGCCGGGCTCAGGGTTAGCGATGGGGACGGGCCAGCGATGGGGCCGGACTCAGAGCCGAGTGCAGGGTTAGCNGTTAGCGATGGGGACGGGGTCAGAGCCGGGGTCAGGGCCAGGCTCAGAGCCGAGTGCAGGGTTAGCGATGGAGCCGGGGTCAGGGTTAGCGATAGGGCCGGGCCAGCGATGGGGCCGGGCTCAGAGCCGGTCTCAGGGTTAGGGATGGGGCCGGGGTCAGAGCCGGGTGCAGGGTTAGCGATAGGGCCGGGGTCAGGGTTAGGGATGGGGCCGGGGTCAGCGATGGGGCCGGGCTCAGGGTTA
>VZTB01005215.1:58631-77711 GCA_013397245.1 Thryothorus ludovicianus
CGGGCCCAGCGCGGGAACCGAGCGCCGCTCGGCGAGGCCGCCCCGGCCCGGCCGCTCCCGGCTCGGACCCGAAACGCGACAGAAGAACACCGCCAGCAGAAGCTGCAGCCTCCCGGCCCGTGGCTGTGCCCGGCCCTGAAGCGAGGCAGCGTGACAGAGTCCTTCCCTCCCCAGTCCCCGTGGAAATACTCGCCCGGTTCCCCAGCGACAAGGGCTCTCGATCGTTTAGAGAAATAAAACGATCAAGCCTGAAGAATTAAACGAGGAAAGAAGAAGCGAAGTTCAGCTCGCTCAGAGAATAAAAAAGGCGACATTTCCCGTGTAACAGCCATCCAGCAGCCAGCCCGCCTCCTCAGGGCGGCTCTGGGTCACAGCTGCTTCCAGGCTCTCCACGTGCTCCAGACGATTTTCCCTGGCTCATTCAGCCACTGTGCAGCCACTTGCCCCTGTGTTCTCAGGCAGCTCACGTCTCTGTCCTAGTCCAAAGACAAAGGGTGAAACCCTTTCTGTGACACGACAAAAAGCAGCAGCCTCCCGTGGCATGGAGAGTCATGTGCTTTTAAACGCAGGAACCAAACTGAAGGTCTCTCAAGTTTATTAGTTGTCAAGAACGTTGCTGGTTATGAGAGGAACATTAAGTTTGACAGTGTCTTCCCAAACTAGTGCTGCTGCCCCCTCCATGCTGCACACTGGGACTGGCCCTGCTGCACTTGGCAGAGGTCGATTGTTATTGCTCCTGTTAATAACAGTGTTACTACTGCCTAGAAATTTGGGGTGCTGTTGTTCTGCTTTTCAGAGCAGAATCTATTATTACAGCAAGAGCCGATTGCTGTCAACTTTTAAACAAACAGGTGACCTGAGCAGGTGCAGAAGGTGCTGTTCCAACAACTCCACCAGTGGCTCCAGCATCCACTGCCTTTCTGAACACTGCAAGAAACAAAAATGGGATGGAGAGGGCTTGGATGATTCACTTGCAGCCCCATCACAGCACTGCACCTTAGAATCAAGCTCTTCCCTTTGCAGAGAAGCCTCTCCCACCTCAGCAGCAGCTTCAGCACTCTCCATTTCATCCATCTCCAGCAGACATTGGTGGCATGTCCAGTGCCTGCTGGGCAGGGACAACACTGGGATGAAAGGCAGAGCCACACTTAGTGAGTTCCCTTGGGAAGAGACAGCCAAGTGGAGCCCAGCAACAGCCACAGGTCAGCAGGATTAACACCTCAACCAAAATTCCTGGTTGTAGCAGAAGGGGAATGGAGGTGGTGCACTCTGTTTTCTGGAGGTGCATCCTGAACCCCCCTGGATGTGGCTAACCAGGACGAGCACCACGTGTGGGCTGGCAGCATGAAAGGCAAATCTCAACCACCAAGAGCAGCATACAGTCAAACAATCCCTTCCCTCCCCCTCCACCAAAAGCAGCCTCTGGTTTCATCCCCCTGAAGTTTTCACCTGGTAAACTACACAGACCACAGCTCAGGCTTCTGATCCAGCAATTGTGCAAAACATTATCCTTGCCCTTCCCAAACTGGATGAGCAGAATTTAAACTCATGAAGTGAACCATCACTTCTTATTCAATATGAACATGCCTGTCAGGTTTGAGCTGGATCAAAAGTCAGCACAAAGTTTTTCCTTCCCTACCTCCCATCCAATTGTAGCTCAAACCCCATTCAGTTCTCATCCAGCTGCTGGCAGCACCACAGTTGGACACTTACAAACTGCATTCCTGGGCTTAAACTAACTAAGGTGGGAAGTGGCCACAGCCACTCTGAACATGCAGGATTGACACACTGAACAAGGCCACAGGACAACCACTCAGTTCCCCAGAAATCAGAATAAACTTCCCTAAAATAAAAAATAAATTACAACAGATTAAAAACACAAGTTAGGTGTCAAAACTGCTAATTCTAAAGAGCCAACTCAGCTCCTGACTTGCTATCAGCAGCTTGCTGTTTGGAGGATGAGAGACAGGGAATATTTTCCAAGAATATACAAAACAGGTATGTAGATCTATTCAAAACGCAGGAAATCAGGTCTGAAGTGGTTCCAGGTTACTATTGTCTCACATCTTCTAGAAATAAATGCAGGTAATTGGAGAAAGTCACGTGTCTGTTTTCTGCTTCCAGCTTCCCACAGCAAAACTGCCATTAGAGACATCCCACCAGAGGGTCTGGCTGCAGGCTGTGGCTGTGAGACTCCTCTCCTTGGAAGTTTGGCAAAGATGAAAATAATTTAAAGAGAATAAACTGGCTTTTTGCATAAGCCAGTTAAGTCTTTAATTAAAAAAAAAAAAAAGGAATCAATAACTTGCAAGGATGCATTCACGTACCTGGAATGGACTGTCCCAGGCAAACAGCACTGTCAAAGGTCACAGTTTAAGCAAAACAAGCAGCAGACCATTGTATGACACTCAAATCTAAAGACATGAAGTGCAGTTGCTTTTGCGTCTGCCTTGTGCTGTGAAATTAGCCAGAGACAAAGGCACAGCAGCTGCGTCCCATTCCAGGCTCTCCCCTGCAACAGTCCCAGCTCAGAGGGTTCACAGGAAGGTTCTCCTCCACCAGCTGCCTCTACCAGTGCCTCGAGTCCACCAGCTCTGGGCGCAGGCTCAGCTTCTTCAGGGTTTCATACCCCACCACGATGACGATGGTGGAAGGAGTGGCCGAAATGATGCGGGCAGAGAGGCCTTTAGTCAGCCCCCAGGGACCTTCCTCTGCAATGAGCTGTTTGAAGGTGAGAATGATGGAGCTCTTGCCTTCCACCTGCAATACCAGGACAAACATTGACAGAGCTGCCAGACTCCATACTAAGCTGCTCTGGGGCTCTGCTGCAACTGAATACTCAGGAGACAAGAGATCAGCCAGTCCAACAGCCTTGATCTGGTCTCCAGAACTCCCCGAGAAGGGTAGCAAAAAAAGTACAAAGTCCTAAGGAGGCAGGAGGAAGCACCTCTCCCTCTCTGAAGAGAAACCCTGTCTGAGCAGGCCAGGCCAGCTCTGCCAGCCTTGCTCCCTGGGCTTCTCTTGCTAATGCTGAGAGCTAATTAAGCAGCTACTACCCAGGATGAAAGGCTCAGGGAGAGCAGGGAAGCAGCTCACCTGAAACCCCAGAGACCAGAGAGCTGAGGCTGAACCCCACCCCACACTGTGCCAAGCACGCTGAGCTCTTACCTGGACCCGGGCTCTCACCACATCCATGGGGTTGGTGAGTGTGGAAGCTGTTGCAGCTGCAAGTGGCCCTGATATTGCTTGCAGAAGGAGGTGAGGACAGTCTTTAGGAGTCAAACTCGAAAGCTGTTCTGGGAACAGGAGAGAGAGAGGAAAGTTTCAGGCTTTCAGTGGCTGCTTATCATTTCCTTAACTCCACTGCCTAACTCCAACTGATTTGCAGTGGGCAGAAACCCTGATTTACAGCCTGCCAGCTCCTCCCAAAGAATCTCAAAGTGGTGCTTCCTACACCAACCAGAAAGCTGGCACAGCACAGGGAGCAGGACTCATCACACTGGTGGCTCCAGGACACTCCCCATGCTTTGTCCCACAACCTCCCATCAGCTGCCACATTGCCTCCCAGGCCTGTGGGGCAAACTGGACAGAATGAGCTTCAGGGCATGAAAATACCCTCTTTGGAAGGTGGGGGAAGCCTTAAGACAAGGCTTCATTGGAAGGTGTCTGCAGAGATTTGCACAGAAAGCTGTCACCACTGGGCAGGAGATACCCTGGTATCCCAGGGTGGATCCTTAAGGAGAACAGCACCATGTAGTGCTCATCCCAGATTTCCTCACCCTGCTCCTGCTGCCTGGCCAATAGGATTTGAATCTCCCACACTTTTATTGGTTAAAGTTGGACAGAAGACTGTTCAAAAGCCACTTTATTTTGCACGATGAGGGAGCCTGTCTGGCAGGAGGGAAGGAAGTAGCTCTGTTCAAGACCCTGAACATTGACTGGAATCAGGGCCAGCAGTGTCCTTTCAACCCCAGGAGGGTTCAGTGACCTCTGCTGCTGCTCCAGGGACAGAGGATTGGGAAATGCAGCCACTGAGAAGACAGGGAAAGAGCAAACATCTGGAAGCTGAGAGCTCTGGTCTCTCCATATCAACTGCCTTGTTCTTACATGTCCTTCTTTGAGCTCTTCTGGCATGAAAATCTTACAATTAATACAGTGGGTTTTGGTCTTATAAACTGTTGACATGGAGACTGATGGGAGCACTCCCACAAAGTACAGACCAACATGCCAAGCTGCCACTGCCATTTAAATGCAGCCCGGATGCAGAACCAATGCTTCCTCTAGCTACCAGAACTCTGGAAAGCAAACAGGACCTTTGAGACATCTGGATTTTAAAGAGCAGCTGACCTCCAAGACGTACTTTAGGCGCAGTACAGCAAAACCCAAACTGCTCATTACCACCACCTTTTGGCAGGAATTAGATAACTAGGCATCTAAAAACCATGTGCAAAGCTGCACGGCAGAAATCGAAAGGATCATCAGAGGCAGAAACAAACCTGAGCTGGCCAACACCTTCAGCCTTTGGAAACACCCTAAGGAGTAGGAGAAATGAGCTAGGGAGAAAGAACATTCTACTGAGTGCAGGCTTTCATCACAAGACTCAGTGCCAATTTTCAAGTTGCCAAAACTGAAGCAACACCTGACAGAAATCCAGGGAAGATTTGGCCTTTGTCTCTGCATGTTGTTTGGTTTTGCCGTGAGATTTGTGGCTCTAAAAGTCCCTTTGCCATATATGAGATTCCTAAGTACACGTGAAGTGAAAGATGAACTATACTTACATGGTGGCTCCAAAACTCTACCCAGCTCAAGAGCCTTCCTCATTCCCGTGGAGAAGGCATTATTTGGGATTAGTGGAAGAGAAAGTTAAAGCAGATGCATAAAGCCCCACTTGCCTAGAGCCATCCAGTTTGAAGTCCTACAGCACTTGAACCCCTTGTTCTGCATTGAAACACTGCTGCTCTGTTAAACTTGCACCCAACACCTGCAGAATGCAACCAGATACAGCTCCTTAGTTCAGGACAGATTCTGTTCCCACCCCTCGAGGGAAAGTGAATCACGCTGAATCCACAGTGTCAAGAGTCAATCTGAGGGGCTTCTGGGATAAGATATGTTTCAAGCCTTCTTTCACTTACCAGCATAGAAGTGGTAGAAGGGCCACCAGACTGCACTGTTGGGAATATAAGTGAGCAGTGAGGCCACATAACCCCTGTAGAAGCCTCTAAAACCGTCAGCCTTGAAAATCTGTATAATGATGTCCTTGGTTTGGCCAAAGACCAGCAGACGTTTGCCATCTTGGTTCTGCACCTTGAACCTGCCCATGCTTTCCCCCTTCCTCTGCATCATGAGGTGCTGGGAGACGACATCGATGGGCACCGTGATGCTCTGGGCCACCAGGGAGGCCGAGCCGCCGGCCACCAGAGACTTGACAGCGTTGTTGTTGTTGTAGCGTGCCACGTACTTCCGAGTGAGCTCATAGGTTGTCACGTAGCACTGTCCCGAGATCAGGGTGAAGGTGTTCACCAAAAAGCCCCGGTAGAGCCCAGCCGTGCCTTCTGTCCGCAGGATTTTCACAAAGGCATCGAAAGTCCCGTTGTAGAGGCTCTTGCCCTTCTGAACCTGCAGCCGTGTGCGGATGAGCGTGAAGGGGTAAACGCTCACCCGGATCATCATAGTCATGCAAATCCCAAACACATAGAATTTCCTTTTGTCCAGGTGCTCCCACTCAATGATGGGGATGTTGCGTTTGTCCTCCATGGCTCCTTGGAGTCAGGCAGGAGAGGTTCCAGATCTCCCTCAAAGGTACAGAGCAGATCCAGACCCAGCCTTCCAGCCTTGACCAACCAGACTGCAAGTGCTGGCACCTGAAATGAGAGACCCCTTGGGTAGAGGACAAAGCCCCATTCACTACAGCTGCCCACATCACCTCAAACTTTGCTCACTCTCCTTGAGCACACAGCCCTTGTGCTGGCCAAGCAGAGGGACTGTAACCTTCAGAGGCAGGGCCCTACCATGTGGCTGATGGTGACACCTTCTGATATCACCGTGGCTGTTTTCTGAGCTCCAGCAGCAGCTAGCACGTGTGGCAGCTCTCACCACAGCCCACACTGCTCTGTGGAAAAGCAAAGCTCCCATGCTTTGGGAAGCAGGCTGGGAGCCAGCAGATGAGTACCACTCCAGCAGCACACACACCTTTTAATGGACACGCAAGATCAGGGGTGGCCAACCAAAGCAGCTTCTCCCCAGTCATTCCAGGTCTGTGATGCTCCCAGGTGTCAGGACGTCACTTTTCAGTTCCAGGATCTGTACAAAGAAGAAAGTGACAAGTCCTTTTGTGTTCCTGGATTCCTTGCATGAATTAGACACATTTCTTTGGGCACTTCTGTTCTTATTTTCCTAAAGCTGGAGGGCAATGAGAAGGTGAAGAGAGGAACAACAATGGGAAAACAAGGCCAATGAAAAACAGCCATGTAGAGTCTCCACATTAATGACCAAAACCCTGAAAAGAAAGGGTTAAATCAGAGCCATGGATCTCCCTGTTGAGGTGCTTGTCAGCTACATGAGCAAAGTTCACCCTCCCTTCCAACACTCCATCGATGCTCCTGGTCTGATAACCTCCCTTCCACTGCTGGCTGTGCTCAGGTGAGCAGGAATGGGGAAGATGAGGAGGGGGGGTTTTGGTTCAGCCTCCCCCAGCCCCAATTGCTGCAGCTCATCACCATGTCCCAGCAGGCACCAACTGCTTCTCCACAATCAGGCTCCTGGAACTTTCAGCTGCTGCAATTAGGAAATTAACTTGCTGCACAATTAATCAAGCTTGGGCTAAGGGAACCTCCACACAGGCAATAAGAGAAGGGCAGCTCAGAGAACCACAAAATGCAACATGGACCATTTCACTGCCTGTATGGACTTACTTTCTGCATCAAATAATAAAAAAAAAACAAACACTTGGGTGTTTGGGTGGCTGAACTTTTGGGAAAAGCTTGACAGCAGCTGGATCATAACTTGTATTCCAGGCACTGGCAGTGTGTGCCCAGGCACGAGCTGAACTGCTGGAGAGCAGAGCTAGAGCAAGAAGCAGGAACAAGAACAAGGGAGCCAAATCCTGAGATCTGCAAGTGAGAACTCAAAGAGATGGGCAGCCACCACCACACAACGATTTGAGGGCACTTGACATTACCAAGCCACAACATCAGTGCCTAAAGCAGCCCCAAGGGAGGGGACTTGGGACAAGGGCCTGGGGAGACAGGACAGGCAGAATGGCTTCCCACTGACCAAGAGCAGGGTTAGATGAGATACTGTGAATAAATTGTTCCCTTCAGGGTGGTGAGGCTGTGGCACAGGTTGCCCAGAGAAGCTGTGGCTGCCCCATCCCTGGCAGTGTGGACAGGGCATGGAGCAGCCTGGGACAGTGGAAGGTGCCCCTGCCCCTGGCAGGGTGTGGAATGGGATGGGCTGTGAGGTCCCTCTGAACCCAAACCAGTCTGTGATTCTTGGGGAAATGTCTCAACACTTCAGAATTCGTGAAGAACTCACACAGGTCAGAGATATTCTGTTAGAAACAGAGTAACAAAACGACAGGAAGTTGTTTACCGCTCGCATAGAGAAGAAATTACAGTTTCAAAATTCCGGCAGATCAGGGGTGGGTGTGCCATTAAGTGATCATTTCATTGCCCGTTGGCCAATAAAATATTTACTGAACAGGAGCAAACAGCATTATAGGCTACCACAGCTCCTGCAGATGGACAGGGGAGTTAAAAACACCCAAGGGCACCTATGCCAAACATTTTTACCACTGTAAAGAGAGCTGCACTTCACCATTCCAGGAAATTGCTTTGGCAGTTATGGCACAACAAACACCACAGCCTGGCTAAACAAAGCCTGGATTGCTTTAGTTACAATTACAGCCTTACTGGGCTCGCTAATACCGACATGATTTGACACACAAAGCTTCCTGCACAGGAATTATTTGCACACAACACCTATGAAAACATGCCTTGGTTCTTGTTAGGAGGCCCACTAGCTTAATATTTCATTAAAAGAAATAAATACAGTCTAGCCAATATGATTCCCAAGTCTGAGGGTTTAGTCCATACTCCAAACTCCTCTGCCACCTGGGGATGGAACTGAACTCTGAGCTCCCCACAAAAGAAAGGGAAGGGCTGCCTGCAAAAAACATTCTCATTACTGCAATATGGAAAACAAAATAACAACAACAACAACAATAATAAAGTATCCTTAATCTTTACTTAGTTTTATGTGCTCCTGTGTTTTGGATTTAGAATTTCAGCCACAACTTCTTGAGGAAACTGTTGTGCTTTCTCTGGACTCTCACCCATAACTCCCCTCATTCGAGATCTGAATTAGACAAAGCCACTTTAACCCCATAGCTCTGAGGTACTCAAAGTCCCTCCTGTGTGGAAGAACGAAGGGATCCTGGCAGCTCCAGGGATGACCAGCACGGCCACAATTCTTACTTTGCCAACATAAAGAGTTTTGCTCAGAGCATTTAATTGTCCAGAAATTTAGACGAAGGCCTTGCTCAGGGCAGGGATCCTGTCACACTCAATAAGCAACTCTTTGATGATCTTTCAAGTAGTTTTAGGGAGACTGATACAGAAGTAACGGCTACATCTCCTAAGAATTTGGGACTGCCCTCCAAAACAAGGTAAAAGCACACCAACACCACAGCTCACACATTCTTAAACTTCGGAGCAGCTTCCGTGCCAAAACCATCCCTTAGTGGTTCCTTCCCACCATGCACAAAACAACATTTCTTGAACTTCTGCCTGGAAATCCAAGCAGGAGATCCCAAGCAGGGTGTCCCTGCTCCTGCTCTCTCGTATGAGCACAGCCTCAATCTCCTATACACAGAACTCAATTTAGTATAAACCCCTCAGATTATGTCCTTTTAATGTCAGTCTGGTCCTCAAAATGCTCTTTGCTGCAGCTGGAGCTAAAGATGATTCTCTGGCAAACACAGACAGGGCCTTTGTGTGCCCTGGCCAGGGATGTCCCCTGCCCAGCATACTAATGCCTCAGCACCCGCCTGGGAACCATCCAGAGTCAGCGCCGAGGCTGTCTGGCATCTCCTTCAGCAAAGGATCACAGAATAGTCTGAGTTGGACAGGACCCAGAAGGGCCATCGAGTCCAACTCTTCAGTGAATGGCTCATTCGGGTACCGAACCCTGACCTTGGCATTATTAGCACCACATCCAACACACCGAGCTCAGCTAACCCACTGTTTGCTCCTTAAATTCACGCCGCGGTGGGAGCGGATACAAACACGCGAGGGAGCCCCGAGTGCGAGCGCAGCCCCGGTGAGAACGGGCAGCTCTCCGGAGCAGCTGTCGCTCTGTACCGGGGTGGCAGCGGCGCTCGGGTGACCGCACTTGGCTCTCCAGCACCCCCAGCTCCGCGGGCAGGAGCCCCCCACCCTCCTACCCCCGAGCGGAACCACCGACGCCGAGCCCTGGTGCACAAAGGCTCGGCCGTGCTCCGAGGCCGAGAACAGCGGCAGAGCTCGGTCCGGGATCCGCTCAAGGTCACTGCCGGGCCAGACGCGTCCCCAGCACCGCGGCTCCGTGTCGCGGGGGTGTCCCCGCTGTCCCCAGGCCAGCTTTACCCCGGCAGCCTCGGGTGGCTCCGGCCGCTTCCCCGTTCACCCCGGGAGGACTTTGACCTCTGCCTCAGGGAGGGTCCCTGGACCCTCCAGCTCCTTTCCCCGCGGCCGTTCAAACTCTGTCCCGCCTGCTCCGGGGGATCTCGCCCAGGGGGCCTCCGGGCCTTTCCCCGTGGGCCCCGGGACCCTCCGGTCCCTTCACCCGAGGGTCTTTCAAGGCCAAGTGGGTCTCACAGCAACCCCCTCCCCGACCCCAGCTTAGGTGCACCCCTCGCCAGCCGCCGCCTCTCCCTCACCTGCTGCCCTCCCGTCCAGCTGCGCAGCCCCCACACCTGCCCAGGCCCCCGCTCAGTCGCCGCCGCCCGCACTGGCGCCGCGCCGGGCCAGGCCACCATCGTTAGGCCCTGCCGCACCGCTGCTGGCCCAGGCCAGGCCTCTCCCCGGTCCTGCCACCCCCTCACCTCACGCCGGCGGGAAAGGCCCCCGACGGCTCCCCGGCCAGAGCGGCCTCGCAGCCCCATGGCCGTTCCCCGGCCGGAAGTGACCGGCGGCGTCAGCAGCCGAGAGCCGCCGCCATCTTGGGAACGGGCAGAGGCCGCACCGGAAGTGCTCACGCGCCCCCAGCCCTCAGTAAAGAGGGCGGCAGGGAAGGGCGCGTGCCTTAAAGGGACCGCGCCGAATTACGGCTCTTAAAGGGCCAGCGCCCGTCAGCGGCCGCCTGCAGGTGCTGTGCGCCATGTGCGGGAGGGGCCGGGAAAGGCGCGGAAAGCAGCACAGATGCACCCACAACAAAGGAGCGGTGGGTGACTGCGAGAGAGTTGTCTCCCACTCCCCTCACTGCACGTCCCTACGCACCCACGCGTGTGTATCCGTGTTCCCCTGGCACAACCCCACGCCCACTGCCCATGCGAAATACAAAGTTGTGACCGTTGTGACGTAAAAATTGGGAATAAGAACTGCTAATAGTTATGCGTAAAAATAGGGAATAAAAACTGCTTATTGGTATACGTAAAACTTGGGAATAGAAACCGCTTCTGAGTACCCCTATAAATACCTGTAAGCCTCAACTATCGGCCTGCAGTTGGAGGGAAAACTCCCCCACTGTACCCAGCGCTGTTTGCTCATATTTTATCATACTAATTAATAAATTAATTACTGCTTGAATATTGGCCTAGTCAAGGTTCATATTAATAACACCCAGACACCTCCCAGGGCTGCTCCGTAGACTCAGGAATGTGAGGCATTGAGTTTTTCTTTTTTAATAAAAAAGCAAAGAGCAGGAAAATTTACAGC
Organism: Thryothorus ludovicianus; assembly: GCA_013397245.1. Lineage (NCBI taxonomy): Eukaryota > Metazoa > Chordata > Aves > Passeriformes > Certhiidae > Thryothorus > Thryothorus ludovicianus. Next base: position 69,545 of record VZTB01005215.1, read on the forward strand.
TGGTTTGACTTTAAAAAGGCGGATCAAAGACATTGGAAAGGGGATGGGGGACAGCTAGGGAGAAGTAGGGGGCTCTACACCCCGGAGACCCAAGGGTTGGGATCATGCAGTATTGAGGGGCAGCTGGCAGTGCAGGGTGGGTGCCCACGGGGTTGGTTTACGGACCCCATTGAGCACAGTTTGCCCCATGATGAGGTTTTTGTGGAATTTGGCTTTTTTTTACTGTGGTAATACCAGTGTCAGCATCCACCATTTCCAACCACCCCCACCCCACGTTGTTGTCCCACGACCACATTTCTCCTCTGTGCCACATCCTTTGCCTGTCTCCATGACCTTCTTTAGCTCTCCACTCTCTCCCCATCCCACCCTCCTGCTCCATCCCACCCACGCTGCTCCCAGGGCCCATTCTACTCCCTGCCCCAGAATGTGAACCTTAGGTTAAAACAGGTGTATTAAATAAAAAAAACAAAACAAACCAAAAAAACAACAAAAATCCCACAAAACCCCTTTCACATTCACTCCCCTCCCCATATCCCCCCTTCCCAGGGTTTCTCTGACCCACTGGCAGTGTCACGCTGTGTCCCCTACTGGCACGTGCAGTCGGTTGTTGTCACTGTCGATGTCCCCGTCAAGCTGGAGGCAGCAAGCATGGGAGCCTTCATCCTCCTCCTCCTCCTCGGTGGCAGCTCCAGGTGCTGGGGGCTCCCCGGCGCCTCCGTTGAGAGGCACCTTCTCCCGGTGGCGAGATGGGGGGCTGTGGGGTGTGCTGCAACCCCGCACCTTACTCCGGGCTTTGAGCTGGTCACGGTAGGTGAGGAGGGCCAGGCAGGCAGCCACGGTCAGCGTCACCACCAGCAGCACTGTCACCGTGACAAACTGTGGCCAGTATGACCGGGAGGTGCCAGGGCCCGAGGACCCCCAGGCCAACTCCTCCTCATCCAGCCTATCCTCCAGGGCCTCCCCACCAGAGTCCCTGAGCTGGTAGTGAGCCACGGTCCAGGTGTAGCCGTTCTCTGTGGCCTGGCACTTGTAGGTGCCGTCCATTCCCTGCTGCATGATGACCACCAGCGTGTGGTCAGGCAGCAGCACCGTGTGGCCCCGGGCACTGCTGGGCTGCTGCCAGCTGTAGGTGGCCAGTGCAGAGTGGCGGGGGCACGGCAGCTGGACCACGGTGTTCAGCTGGGGGCTGAGCCCTGTGGGTGCAGAGAACAGGGTGATGTGGTGCACCCCGTGTGCCTCATCCAGCCCCGTGTGCCCCCCTCGCTGTGCTCCCATACTCAACTCTGTACGCTGGGGTCCTCTGGTGCCCCCCGGGATCGGGGTGTGGCTGCACTCCTCCCACGGTGGCATGTGGTGACCGGGCTCCCCGTCTCAATGTCCTGCAGCCACGCAGTCCTGCGGCCGGGAGAGCGGGGTCAGCACCCCAATGACCTCCACGCTCCCTTCCCATTCTCATCCCGCTGCTCACGTGTCCTCGGCAGCGGAACGGGCCGGCCGGCAGGAGCCCTCGGGGCTGTGCCAGGCACAGTAAGGGTCTCGTGCCAGCACGCACTCGGCGCAGCTTTGGTGCAGGCTGCAGTTGGCCAGTGGGATCTGCAGGACGCCTCTGGAGTAGCCCACATAGAGAACGCCCTGGGGAGGAGGAGGCACAGGACTGAGCCTCCCCCCAGCCTCTGGTGCTGGTGTTGGCTGGCTGTTGGGTGATCTGGGTGATCACATCTGCCCTACCTTCCCTGGGGCCAGCACCAGGTTCTTCACCGGCTCTGGCACTGCAAAGAGCTGGATGCTCTCCACGATGTGGTGACCCTTAGGCAGTTCCACTACCTTGTGCAGGAAACCGTCGGCTGTGGGGCGCAGGGGGCATCACTGAGACTTTGGAGCCAAGGGAAGGGTTGGAAGGGTGACATTGTGTGCACGCCCATATAAACCCACCTGTGGCCAGGAACATGACACGGTACATGGCCCCTGAGACGCCGCGAGTCTCATCTACTGTGATGCGCGTGTAGGTGACGTCTGACTTCACCAGGAGAGGCCGCCCCTGGATGGGTGACACCTTCCCGTCCATCAGGAAATGGTCCTTCATGAAGGTGAGGGCTTTGTCCGAGGAGGGACCCATGGAGCACTGTGTGGGGAGAGAGGGGTCTGTGCTGGTGTGGGAAACTGAGGCACAGGGAGAGGAGGGTGTGCTGCATCATCCCTGTGCCAGCACCAGTGGGGTGCAAAGGGACCCTTCTCCTTTCTTACTCCACAAGCACACAGGGCAAACTGGGATAGACAGACCCTGTCTCTTGGGGGCCAGCACTGTCCCCTGGAAATCCAGTCCCCCTGAATGGGCAGCACTCACACTGCCAGGCCGGGGACTCATGTCAGGGCCACTGTAGATGGTCCAGCGAGAGCTCTCCTTGTTCAGCTCCTTGTACTTGCCCTCGAATACCTCCTCCAGATCCTCCTGGCTGTAGGCACAGACGGCAGAGCTGCCCGCCCTGCCCGCCTGCCTGCAGAGAGGGACAGCCACGTGGTCAGTGACAGGGCACAGGCCCCTGGACTTCCTCCACACCCCTGGGCACTCACCACTGCGAGGTGAAGATGGCATAGAAGTCGGCACGGCCGTCGCGGCGGAGCAGGGCAAAGGCATGGTGGATGACATTGAAGGGGAAGCGGCCAGCCTGGGAGCACACCAGCTGTGCCTTCAGGAAAGTTGTCCACTTCTTCTGCAGTACCTTGTCCCCCCCTACATCGCTCTGTGGGAGCCAGAGGGTGCTCATTACCAAGGTGACAAGACCCGGTTACTCCATTTGTCCCCTGTCATCGTCCCCTATCATGGTAGCCGATCACAGAACAACTCTCGTCCCTATTACTGTCTCCTGTCATTGTCCCACATCGTCACCATCCCCACCACTGTACCCCCATTGTAATCCACCCTCATTCCCTGCTGTCACCCCTGCACACACCTTGCAGACGCGGGCCACCCGCGGCACCAGGAGCCGCTCAAAGAAGTCAAACTCGTCCGCTGTCTCCTCGAAGAAGAAGTAGACCTTGTCGTCCCCAGGTATGCTGAAGGAGGCCACGAAGGCAGCATCGGCTACGGGCATAGCCAGGGCAGGTGGGTGAAGAGCTGGAGCCAGGGGGGCTGCAGGCACCTCCCCAGGAATCCTCCCCAGGACCTCCCCTCTGCTCACCCGAGAGCCAGCGGAGGAAGGCGTCTGTCTTGAGCAGAGTGCGGGTGCCCAGCGAGCGGGAGATGATGGGCTCGTTGCCCTGGAAGTTGTTCATGGTGCCAGCGTAGAGCTCTCCATCTGCCCAGGGACAGAGTGGGGGGTGAGCCACAGTGAGGACCCCCCACCCTCGTCCTCCACTCCATCCCAGGGTTGGCTGCCCACCCGTGAGGCCACTGGCCCCATACTCACCCACCAGCAGGGCCGTGTGGGTGTGCTGGGGATCGAAGGGGCACTGGCCCTTCCCATCCAGGAAGGGTTGTCCTCTGCCACTGGACACCAGTGTGAAGTTTTCCAGGTGCTGTGGAAAAGGGGAGAAAAATCAGGCAAAGAAAGGAGTGAAAACAACCCGAAATCTGTAGAGAATGACTGGACATGGGGTGTCCTGTGTCTTCAAGGTGGGTGCAGAGATGATGACAGGGCATGATGACAGAGGATGCTGGGGGTACCCAGCTCCTGTCACCTTCCCTCATTTTCATTTGGGGAGTGGCAGTCCTCACCACGTACTCAACATAGAGGAACCTGGGGCAGGGACAGAGAATCTGGAGCTGGAGCCACCTGAGGAGACCCAAAATTGGGGTTTCACTGTCAGACAGAGTTGCTGGCAGCTGAGTGAGATTCACCAAGGGCTCCTTTAGCTTAGCAGATGGGACACAAAGATGTCCCTTAGGGGGAACACCCAGCATCCCCATCCTGGGGACACTCCATGATGCAATTCACTTCTGGGACCGTATTTTGTAGGTCCCCACAGCAACACTATGACCTGCCCAGAGACCCCCTGTGCCCTGTCCTGGGAGGACACTCACGATGTAGGTGCACGCAGGGCTGAAGGCGTAGGTCCCACACACGTAGAGGTGGGTCTGGTTCAGGGCCACCAGGACTCGGATGAAGTTGAAGCACTCGGTCTGAGGGGGAAAGAGCAGAGTTGGGTGCTGAGCACCCCAGTAGCTATATGGGACCCCCGAGCCCCCACAGGACCATCTCACCTCTTGGCTCTTCTTCTTAAAAGCACATTCGGAGGTTTTCTCACTTGTGGGTCCCCACATTATCTGCAAAGGGAATTAAGGTGTTCCTGGGCTGTTGAGCCCAGTCCCATGGGGAAATTGAAACACAGCAGAGGCGCCCCTCCCTCCCCCCCAAAAAGTGGTGGCTGCTCACCGAGGCTTTGGCACGGATGCTGCCAGGGGTGCCAACAGCCAGGGCCAGCACCCAGTCTTGTGCCCCCACATACAGCTCCTCCTTGCTCTCATCCAGGAGAAAGATGTCATAATGGGAGATGTTATCCTGGCTGAAGTGGGTGAGGGTCCGCCGGGGGTCCCCTGGCAGGAGCAAAGGGGGTGACAGGGACAAAGGGGTCACACACACAGCACCACCATCATCTGCATTCGGATGTGGCAGCAGCTGCCACTGCAGCTCACTTTGCATCTGACAGGAAATGGGGTGCAGTTCTTCCCCTTCAGCTCCCACATCACCATCACCCCCTCAACCTCCAGATCCCCACCTCCCCCTGTCCCCTCCAGGTCCTACTGAAAGACCTGAACATCCACAAGCTGCAGACCCCCAGAAATGCGGTGCATTTTTCCTCAAGCTGTGCCTGTGATGCCTTGGGGCCATGGCCAAGGGCAGTGCTCTTTTTGGGGGATGCATTGCCCCAGGGTGCTACCCTGTAGGGATTACAAGCCCCCAAGGTGCCAGATTGTGGGGGGGTCACCAGCCCCCAGGGTGCCCTTGGGCACAGCCTGGGACTGCAGACTCGTTCATCCCCACCAGGCACCGAAACTGGGGGATTTTTGCAGTTCTGGTCATGGCTGCATGGGGAAAGGGAAGTGACAATGCAGTCAGGGCTGGAGTGGCATGACCCTGCCATGGGGCACAGACCCTCTTGCAGCCCGATTGCCACATCACAGCCCACCCAAGCTCTTGCTTTGCCACCTGCCTTTCAGCTGGACATGCCGTGCCCTGTCCCATCCAGAAACAGCTTTTCCTCCCCCCAGGGTGACCCTGAGCAGACCCTGTGTGCTAGGTGGGTGACAAAATCTCCGTTGGATCTGGCCCATTGGGTGTTGAGGTGCCAGGCAGCCTCATCTACTCTCATCCATCCCCCACTGCATCACCTGTGGCCACTGGCACTGTCTCCAACCCCACGTGAGGGTCAGTGATGGGGGGCAACCTAAAGTTCCTGATGCTGGATGCTCAACCCTGGGGATGGACACTCTCCCACACAGAGTTTGTGTGTCCCCCTCCCCAGCTGTCCCAGCTGTCCCCTGCTCCCGGTGCCGTACTCACCGCTGGGGAAGGTGACGCGGGGCAGGGGCTCTGCGCAGAGCAGGGCAGCTGGCACCACCACCCCACAGAGCAGGCGAAGGGCGGCGGGCATGGCGGGGGGCGGCAGGGATGCGCCCCGAGAGGGTCCCACCACCATCCCTGCGGGGAGGGCGAGGATGAGGGCACACGCTGCTGGGCGGTGTGTGCTTCACCCAGCGGAAACAAGAGAGGGGAAGCAGCACTCGGCAGTGAGGCGGGGGATGGGGGGGCCCTCGGCGCCTCAAGCTGCACGTGGCTCCCCCCAGTTTGGGCACGAACTTCCTCCTGCTACACGGGCAGTCAGAGATGTCCCCTTGCCCTGCGGGGTTCCTATGCCAAAATCTCTGGCACAGTCAGAGATGTCCCTTCACCTTCTGGAGCTCCTGCACTGTGGACCCCCCCACACAGAGGTGTCCAGATGTTCCTGCCTTTGCCCCCAGAGCCTCAAAGCCCATCCCCATCAGGGATTTCTCTGTCTGGCTCCATCAGTTATCAGAGCATCCACAGAAGGGGGGGAACACCCACGGGAACCCCCTTCTTGCAGCTCTTTCTGCAGCTCATGCCAGAAGCACTGGGGAAAGAGCCACGTCTCAAGAACATCATGGTCTCCAGGACCCCTTTGCTGATGGCCACCGTGTCCCCAGCGAGCGGCATTACCTGTCTGGCAGGCGAGGACAGAGCTGCTCACCTCCACCCCTGAAGCATGGGCACCGGGCAGGGGCCTGAGCCCCGGGGGCTGCGGCCACGAGGCTCCCGTGGGCCCATGCCCTGGATCCAGCTGAAGCGTGGCCGTGCTGCCAAGCTCCCAGCCCGACTCGTGCTGGGCTCGCTGCAGCCCGGCCCAGCCCAACCCAACCCCTGCGTGGCTCCGCTGCAACTGCAGGAACCTGAAAGTCCTGCTGGAAGAGGACGAGCCTCGGCAGGTTGGGGCAGTGGGAGCCTGCGCCCGCCTCCCCTGCCTCGCACCCCCGCAGGGACAGCAGCGAAGCCTGGTGGAGGCAGCTGGGATGGGAACCTGGGAGCTCTGCTCCTCCAACTGGGTGCCCAAGGGGTAACGTGGGGGACAAAGTTGTGCTCAGATGCCTGGGTTTGCTCGATGGGGAAATCTTTGGGGTGAGGAAAACAATGGCATTTTTCCTGTGGATTGTGCGGACCAACAGCAGGCCTGAGCATCACCCCCAAAACCAACCCCACGGGGACAAGCATCACCCAGAAAACCAGCCCCCAGGGCTAAGCATTGCTCCCCACAAACAGCCCCATGGGGCCAAGCATCACTCCCACAAAGCTCCCACAGCTCTTCCAGGAACCCGCCTCCCTGGAGATTCCATTCTTATCCCAGGCTACTCTGGGATGACTGTAGGCAAGAAACCCCCAAAGCCAAAACCCTGAAGTTCTTCAACATCACAGCCATACCTGAGGTATCCCAATATCCTTCTGGACAAGGCTGAGGAGCATATTGCCCTGCTGGGGCCTCCTTACCTGTCTCTCCCGTCCCCACAGCAGCCTACCAGGACATGGAGCCCTGGGAGGGCAGCGCTGTCCTCACCACCTTGCTTGGCTGGGACAGAAGCTCCTTGTGAGCACAGAAAGTAGGTTACTCTGCCCCGGATTTCCCACTTGGCGAAGGGTTGGCTGAGGGATGGGGCGGCACGGAGCCTTGGACCGGCTGCATTGTTCTGCCCTGGGCCAGAGCCACCGAGGCCACGGAAAGGGAGGAGGGATGGGAAAGGGGGCAGAGGCTCCTTGGCGAGCCTGAAGGCTTGACTGGGGCTGTGGTGGGGCTGAGGAAAACTGCCAGAGTGTTCCCCAGCATGAGCCAGGGCTGACTCTGGATGTGAGGAGACAGCAGCCGCATGGGAAGTCGGAATCCCTTCTCAGCCCTGTCTCTCCTCTACTTTGGGTCCCACAGTCACAGTGGTCTGGGGACATGGTGGGGAGATGTAAGTTGCAACCTCCCCACACAGGCCTATATAGGATTTGGCACATGGGAGTGGGTGCCACCAAATGTGTCTCAGCTCTGGGGTAGTTTAGTTTCCCCTGGTTCTTTCAGGTTGACCACAGCTGTGGCTTCATGGGTCTTGCTCCTGCTTGGATCTCCATTTGGAGGATTCCCTCTAAGCCAGGGAGACTTGTGCTGTCAATGAACATACACACTCCCTGCAAAGAGCACATCACCTGCCACGGGATGGAGCCAGGCCCAGCCCTTGAGCTGTGACAGATGCAGGGCAGGTGTGACGCTGGTGGCACTGATCAGACATTCCCCGTGCCTCAATTTCCCGTAGCAGAGAAGAGTTTGGTCCTTCTCTGCTGCTGGACTCCAATCCTCTGCTCATGTCACATCCCAGGAAAATCCCTGTGGTGTGGGGGGTACAAGAATGCACCCCACACCCCAGAGAGCCTGGGAGAAGCTCTTTCAACCCCCCCAGATCTGGAGCTGTGTGTGTGTGTGCGTGTGTGTGTGAGATGGAAGGCAAGGGGGGGTGGACTGAGGACATGGGAGGATAAAGGGCAGGAATTTAGGGGGTGTACGCAAGAGGAAATGGGAGATGATTCACGGGGGTGTTCAATGCAAAGGGTGGGGAGAGCTGGAGGGGTGCAGGTAAGAGAGAGGAGGATGCGCAGGAGGGAGCTGAGGGGTGGGGGAGGGG
>VZTB01005215.1:78012-104083 GCA_013397245.1 Thryothorus ludovicianus
GCGGCGGGCGGGCGGGAGCAGCATCCCCCGGCCCCGTATCCGGCTCACGTCGCCATGGCTACGGCTGTACCTCGGCCGTCCGCGGCCCCCCCGCACCGACAGACCCTGACGGACGGACACGGGGCTGCGGAGCCCGAGACCCCCCCCTGCACCATGGACGTGTCCCTGTGTATAGAGGGTGGGCAAACGAGCAGGCACTACCTGCCCTTACTCCTCACATATTGCCACCCCCGCCCCCAGGAGGTGCAGGGACACTCCTCTGTCCCCACACGTGTTACATCCAACCCCTCTCCTGACACATTCCTGTGCCTCCATAACTACATTGGGGCCCTTCACCCTAGTTTTGCTCTCAGCTATAGGCAACAAGTCCCTGCACCCCCATCTCAACACCTCCAGTTCCAGACCCTATCCCTGCATCCCCATTCCCAAACTCCATCTCAGCATCCCCATTCCTGTCTCAGCCCTCCCACTTGACCCATCCCAGATGAGTGCTGCTGGCTCTGGCTTCCCATGCTATGTGAATTTGAGGGTCTCAGGAGGAGGCTTGAGGTGCGCCCGTGGCACCAGGCTGATGTGTGTCCCCCCCACCTAACATCCACAAATTTTGGTTTACGGCATTTGCCCCCTTGGAATTTCCCTTGCCAGAAAGCCTGGCCTAGCTGGTGCTTGTAGAGCCCACTTTTCCTGTGGAACTTGCCCCCTTCCCAGCTGTGTGAGAGCACAGTGCCATGAGCCCCAGAAGAGAATCACCTGCCACCACTTCCTCCCCCCTCTGCAAAAACCTTCCCTGCATGACCTCAGTTTTGTACAAACGCAGCCGAGGCACTGGGGAAGTGTCAGCCTCTGCAACAGCTGGGTGCAGTATCAGCACCCCAAAAACAGCAAGCCTGCAGCAGGCCCATGGCCGGGGGTACCTGCTCTGCCAGGGCTGGAGAGCAGAGCTAAGTTCCCACAGGGTTCAGGAGATTGGAGCCTTTGGCAGGGATCTGTAAGGAGCTTGTACCTAGTGCCCACCAGCACAGGAAGCTTAGCTGGAGCCTGCTGTGGAGAATCCTCCCAACCCAAGGCTGAGCTGCAGCCCCTCAGCCCTGCCTGGACACCCCAAGGATGCTCTGTGGGGGTCATACAACCTGAAGCACCTTGGGGTGCAGCTTTGAGGGGTAGCAGTGGGCACAAGCTCACATCTTAACTCCCCTTGGGATTAGCGGGGTGGCTTGACCTTAATCTCCCTGGGCATGCAGGGGCCTGGAGGGACTGGCAGGGCCCCCAGCACCCACTTGCCCATGCCCTGGCGGGTAAATTCTGGTGGCTTGCCAGACACTGGAGTCAGTCCCAGCTCAACCCCATCCCAGTGATTGCACCGAGGATTCCTGTTCTAGACTTTCCCCCCAAAAATCCGGTGGTCCTCAACACGTGCCCGAACCCCGGTGCTCCTGCCATCCAGGGTGCCTCTGATGAGGCCCTAACATTCGGTGCACAGGTGAGCAAAGCCAGGCCATGGCCCCTGCTCTGGGATCCCATCTCCCTCCAGCCAGACCCTAACCCTGCCGAAGCAGGGCTCAGATCCACAGGGGAGCAGGAGAAGCAGCACAAACCCGACCTTGAGTCAGTGCTTTGGCTGGAGTGGGGCTGGAGCTCTTCCACAGGCTCTTTTGCAAAGTCCCCAAAGGGGTGTGTGAGGTCCCTGTGGGCCATAGCTCGCCCCTGGGCTGTGCAATCCACGGGGTTATGAGAGGTCCCCATGGGCTGCACATGGCTCTATAGGGATGCGAAATGTCCCCAGGGGGTTATGCAAGGTCCCTACTGGGCTATGCAGGGTCTCCGTGGGGAGTGTATGGGCCCCATGTGGCTCTGTAAGGAACCCACAATGTCTGCATTGTCCTTACAGGGCTCTACAATGTCCCTGGGGGCTGTGCAGAGACCCTGTGAGCCTCCAGCTCAGCCTTTCCCCGGCACAAACCCAGCCCAGGATCACCAGGACGCTGGGGCCCTGTGGGGAAAATGGGAAGGATCCAGGGTATTATTTCCAGTTGCATTTCCCCATGGCAGTTCTTGTTTCTTCTGACCTGTCTCCTCTCAAGAACATGTCCAGGAGCAGCACGAGACCCCAGCAGCATGGCTGGCTTCCCCCCATCATTCCAGAACCTGCTATTTTGGGCACAACCTCATGACTTTTGGGTCATGAGTAGGGTTGAATCCCCATGGAAGGGGACAGGCTGCAGCATTGTGGGGGCAGCTGCCCCAGCGTTATGGCATGGGTATCCTGAGCTGGCAGAAATGGGAGGCAAAAAGGACACAGAGAGAGGGCCTGTGTGTCCCCTCTCACGCTGTAAGCACCTGCCTCTGACATCTCCCTGGACCCCTCTCCTGGGAGGGGAGATGGCTCCTTGCTGGGTCTCCATAGGCTCATTTGAAGCTGGGAGGTGGCTGCAATGCCCTGGATCCCCCGGCACCCCCTGCCCTCCCCAGCCTCAGCCCTGCTGCACCCAAACCTGGGGCGATGTGACCCCACACAGCGTGGGGGGATCTAGGCATTCGAGCACTGGGGCAGGGGATACCCCTATGCCAGGCATCCCGGGCACCTACCTGGCTGTGCCTGCGCCCCGGCTGCCCGCCTGCGTCCCCTCACATCGCGGCTCCACAGCGCTGTGCCTGGTAAAGCCGATTATGCATCGGCTTTACAGCTCTCCTTCTCCCCAGCATCCCCTCCTGCCTTACTCCAGTGCCTGGCACGGCCCGGGGGCACAGGAAGTCCCCTTGGCAGAGCGTGGGGTCATCCCTATGGTAGGAGCAAACTTTCACTCAAGGACTCACTCAGGTTCTGCATCCCCCAGTCTATCCCATCCTGGGGAAAAAATGGTCTGGTCCCCAAAACCCCAAGAGGAATCTCTGAGTCCTTACCTCAAATCCCACCCCCTGTCCAGTCGCTCTCCTTGCCCAACTGTCCCAGTTCTTAGCAACTCACCCTTGGGTGAGTGTAAGGGGCCACCCCCCTTCCCCCCATCCATGGTGGGTGCTGAGCCCCAACCCTAGCTGTGGGGTGGAAAGAAATCCCTGTGGGGTCCCTTTGCTGCTGGAGTGCAGCACAGCATCCCCAAATCCCCTGGACAGCAATGATGACAGCACACAGCGTGGGAAGGGTTCAGCTGTATTTTGACTCTAGAAGAAAATATAGGCAGTAATACAGAAACTTTGCAAGCATGGATACATACACGACCACCCCAAAACCCACCGGAGTGAGGGGCTTGTCCTGGCACCTTCTCCAGCCCCACCCCTCTGCTTGAGGTCAGGGGGGCTGCAGGCGTTTCCAATCAAGGCAAAAAGCCAAGATATCTGCCAATGGCTGGATGGAATCTTGCCGAGGGGGAAGCTGCACCTACCAGATCCCAAAATCTGCCTCTCACTCAAACAAAAAGCCTTCCAAGGTGCTTTCCTGGCAAACCAGCTCTGACCTGGCCTGAGCATCTTTCACTTAATCTCTGAAACAGCTCCTGAGCTCCAGCCACTGGAGACGAGCCCGAATAACTGCAGCTGAGAAGAGCTGGGGTGAACCCCACTGGATGCAGTGGCTCCCAAAGAGGGCTCCTGGGGGGCCCCACTGGGGCTGAGCTTGTGGGACTGAGGCCCATCACCCCAGTTGTCAAATCCATCTGGTCCCAGAATGCAGCTCTGGTGTGTTTTCACTTCCCCTGCTCCATCTCCACTCGATGCCAGGTGGGGCCCAGTGGGGTTCCCAGCCCAGCCCCTGCCTCAGCTAAGGCACAACTTGGCTGATTAAGAAAAAAGGAACGCGAAGGGCAGGAGATGGGGAAGGTGGGGAATACAGTACATAGAGCACTGGGAGTGCATGCAGGCAGGGGCTGGGGAGGGGGCAGTGGCCACAGAGGGACGCGGGGATCACCTGTGAGCTGACAGGAGCCCCCGCGCCAGCACCGCCAGGAACCACAGCTCAGAAAAAGAGAAAATGAGGGAATTTTGGCTTCAGATCCCAAGAAAAAGGGTCGTAAAGGCACTATACTCCACCTGAGACAGGACAGCAGCCCCTGTGGCACGCAGCTCCAGTGGGTATGGCTGTGCTTCTCCCTGTCCTACGTAAAAAGCTTTGGCAAAAAAGGTACAATCTAAGGAGCATTTCAATTAAGAACTCCTCCTGCATGGCTGCTCTGTAAACACAGTTCTTTGCTGTCTTTGGCTGAAGTTCTAAAAAATATTTGAAGCTGAAAAGCTATTTTTTGGTTTGGTTTTTTTTATATAGAAATAGATTTTTTCTTTACAAAAAAAAATCAAAGCATTTTTTAGCACTTTTAATATATATATATATATAAAATTCCTGCTATAGAAAACAACAAAAAAAAAACAACCTTGGTTTTTGATATCTTGTTTTTTTAAGGGGAAAAAAATTTCTGTTGCTTTGGGAAAAAAAAACCTAGCTGGAGACGGGCAGGAACCACAGGAATGCGCCATGGAATTACATGATGCTGCAGTTCTGCACAGCCTGAGCCTGGTAGGAAAAAAGAAAAAGGAGAGAGTTAAGAAGGCCCCAGTGTCACCATCCATTTGCCCTGACTGCAAAATGTCCAGTGGGATCTTTTAAATGCCTGTAGTGCCCCCAGGCTTTCCTCCATCCCAGCCCTTCGGGTGTGATAAACAAATCCTTCCAAGCTGCGATTTTCATAGCTCCAAAACTTGAGCATTAGTGGTAGGTAATATATGAGGATTATAATATTGACTAAGAGTATCAATATAGAATGTATTATACATTAATCTAATATAAAGATATAAAATTTTTATTCAAGTGCTGAAACATTCACGTTACCAGCTTAGCACTTGGCAGCAGTGGAATGAGTGATGTGGAGCATGGGGAATGCTCTGGGGTGCCAAGGGGGCCGTGTGTAAGATGGAACGGGGTGGGAAGCTGCTATGGCCACGTCCCTTTCCAATCCCTCTCAGAATCTCCCATCCCTTATAAAGAGGCTTATGCGAGCCCAAAGAGGAAGAGGAGGGAGAAGGAGAGCTGGGAGGGAACAGGACCCCCACAGCACTGCCCCGGTGGGAAAGGACGATACCAGCACAGGGCAGAGACCCAACAGCACCAGGACCAGTGGTCCAGTGCCAGGGACTGGACTCAGGGGCTGGGAATGGCACTGACCTGCCTGCGGGGACTGGAGTTCCCCAGGAGGTAGTTCCTGGACACCAGGCTGTCCCCGAGGCCGATGCCAGAGTCGCCCATGCTGCGGTAGCTGCGGGTGACGGTCACGCTGGAGGTGGACGAGCCCGAGGACATGGTGTTGATGCCGGCGTTCTGGGTGCCCGATTTGTCAGCTGGCTGACCACACGTGCCACAGACGACCGTGCGGGAGCGCAGGTTGTACTCACCGGGGTCCCCAGAGCCACTGCAGCCCTAGACGTGGGGCAGGACAGACAAAATGACCTCAAGCCCCTGCCAGAGCATCCTGTGCCCCGAGCCCCTGCCCTGAGGATGGTGGCAGCACCAGTGCGACCCAGGAGACCTCGTCACATCAGGCCTTGAAGACAGTCTCACTCACCTGTCCTCTCCATCATGTGGTTTAAAAATAGTAAAACAGAATCCTTGTTGTGTTTCTAACCCCAAGTGACTGTGGCCAGCACACTGCCAGTGAGTGACCTGCCCTGCTGCCCTGACCTTGCACCCTGAGCTCCTGGCACATGGGAGACACCTGAACTGTGCTCCTGAAAACATCATCTTCCTCACCACTTTGTGAGCTGGCAGCTTTCAGATGGGAAATTTGCTTTTGGAAATGATTCAGCCTCCAGATGAATGGGCAGCACTGACTGCAGGAGCTTGGCTCCTCTGTCCAGGGATAGTCAATATAGAAGAGAATCACAGAATCATGAAATGGTTTGGGTTGGAATGAACTAGGAAGCTCATCTCATTCCAGCTTCCTGCCATGGGCAGGACATCTTCCACTAAACCAGGCTGCTCTAAGCCCTGTCCAATCTGGCCTTGAACACTTGCAGGGATGGGGCAGCCACAGCTTTGCTGGGTAACCTGTGCCAGTGACTCAACTCCCTCATAGGGAACAATTCCTTCCAGTATCCCATCTAACTCTGCCCTCTGTCAGTAGGAAGTCATTCTCCCTTGTTGAGTCACTCTAGACCTTTGACCAAAGTTCCTCTGCAGCTGTCTTGGAGCCCCTTTAGGCCCTGGAAGGAGTTCTAAGGTCTCCCTGGAGCCTTCTCTTCTCCAGGCTGCCCCCACCTCATCCAGCCTGCCTCCAGAGCACAGAGACTCCAGCCCTCAGAACATCTTCACGGCTACTTCTGCACTTGCTCCCAGCAATTCCGTGTCCTTCTTTTGCTGGGGACATGAGAACTGGACCCTGCACTGCAGGTGCGGCTCACAAGGGCAGAGTAGAGGACAATCCACTAACTCAACGTGCTGGTATCAGTCTCAGCACAGCTCTTCAGATCCAGGGAACTCAAAGTGAAGTGGATGATGGATGCCTCATTTTGCTCCTGCAGAGCTCTGGAAGTGGCATTCAGAAGTTCTTTCACCATTGTTGAGGCACAGCTTGGCCTCTCTGCACGTGATTCCTGCAGGCCTCTTGTGTGCAGGACACACACACCCTGCAGGATGGGCTGGTGTGGGATGCTGGGCTGCAGCCAGCGATGTTTCTTTGGGAGAAGTAGCTGCAGCTCTGCTCCTGGCATGCTGCCTGCCCCCTGCCCACTGCCTGCTCTCTGCCTGCTGCTCCTCCTGGTGTATATTTCAGCTCCGTATGGGGAAAGATAGACTGAGAGGAAGGACAAAGCCACCTCTGGATTTGCTCCAGCACCCTCATGAAGCAGAGAGGACAGAGCAGCTGCTGACAAGAAGTGTCATCCATCAACTTGCCACCATCCTATTCTCCAAGCAATGCTGGGTACCAGCTCAGCCTCCCTCTGACTCTTCTGGCCCTTTTCAAGGCATGTCAGAGTTCCTTAGAGCTGGAGACAACTTCCATCAAGGTCTTCAGAGCTTTTTTAGTGAGCAGCAATCTCCTCCAGATGCCAGAGGTCTGTTGGCTTCTCTCATGCAATTGTTTCCACAGCAGCCTCCTCACTGCCTTCTCCTGTATTCCTGATCCTGTGTGGTGCTGAGCTCCCTCCCACCCTGACTGAAGCTGCATCCATTCCCTCAGACCCCTTGGCACCAGTGGCATCCTCAGCGCCCTACTCACATGGTGATGGCGGTGGTGGATGCTCATTTCATCATCATCCTCGTCCTCATCATCATTGATGATCACAGTGCGGACCAGTTTCCGCATGGCCACCTCCTGTGGGGGACAGGAGGTGAGTTGGGAGGTCCAGTGCCTGCCACCCCCCCGTGCCCCGTGCCGGAGCTGCCGTGGGCTCTCACCTCCCCGTTGGAGTTGATGAGGGCGGTGCGCAGGCTGTCCCCGGAGCCCCAGCTGCTCTGGGCTTTCCACACCAAATTACTGGGGGGGCTGTGGGTGGCTCCAGCTCCCGAGGCCCAGATCTAGGGAGAAAAGCAGGAGAAAAGTGACTTCCAAGGTCTGCGGACTCCACAGCTCAGGGATGGGGGTCTAGCACCACAAAAAGCCACATACCAACCACTTCATGTAACCAGTGGCCTGGCAGGGTTTGGGATCTTGCCTGGATCCTCCACCAAGCAGTGACTCACCGTGACCACCTGGCCAGCCTTCAGGGTGAACTTCGGGGGGAAGCGGTAGGTAATGGGGGGATCATCCCCATTTTGCCGTTTGATCTGCCAGTTCCCCATTGCCTGGTCCTGTCAGAGAGAGTAGTGATGCTCAGGACCCTGCTTCCTCTCCAACTTGTCCCGTTCACGTTCTGCCCCGTAGGGTGAAGCAGGGCTGAACCTCACCCCAGGGACTCTACGGATCTCCCTGAAGGCAAACTCACCTCGTTGGATTTGTTCCTGAGACGGACGAACTTGCCCTCCAAATCCACCTCCTCCACACCAACACGGCCACTGGTCCGGGCATGGTGGGAGAAGCTGGTCCGGCTCTCACTGTCCTCCAGCTTCCGCTTCTTGGAGGAGCCTGGGGTGGACAGGTGGCTTCGGGATGCACCTTTGTGAGATGAAGGGCTGGGGGACAGCCTCAGCCTGGCAGGGAGAGAAGAGGAGAATGAAGCCAGTGAGGACACAAGGGCTGGGACCCGCGTAGCCCAGAGCTGGGCACAGCTGTGCTCACCGCTCCTCCTCGCCCTCCAGCAGCTTGCGGTAGGCGTTGATCTCCATATCCAGAGCCAGCTTGATGTCCAGCAGCTCCTGGTACTCATCCAGCTGCTGCTGCATGCGTGCCCTCATCTCGGCCATCTCCCGCTCCTTGTCGGAGAGCAGGCGCCGGTTGGTCTCGCGTTCCCTGGCCAGAATATCCTCCAGATCATGCAGCTTCGCTTCCTTGGCAGCCAGCTGTGAGGAGAGAAGGTTGAGGGCGGGCCACTCCACCTGGGGCCACGTCCTGGAGGGGACCATCGCCAGGGCAGGCATCCCAAGGAATCCTTTGGTCTCAACTCACCTGCTTCTGCAGCTGGCTGACTTCTGAGGAGAGGTTGTCAATGCGGATACGGGTCTGCTGCAGCTCCTCATGGGCAGCACCCACCATGTTGCTGTTCCTCTCAGCTGACTGCTTCGCGTTCTCCAGCTGGGGGACAGGACAGGGCCATCAGCACCTCCACACCCACAGCCCACTCGTGCTCTGTAGGGCTGGGGGGAGAGGAGAGTGGCTTTGGGAGGCTACTCACCTTCGCCCCGTAGGTTTTCTCCAGTTCCTCCTTGTAAAGCCTGATCTGGGCTTCGTGCTGGCTCCGCAGCTCCTGCAGGGCCTCAGAGAGTTTGCTCTCGAACTCCCGCTGCCGCCCGTTGTCAATCTCCACCAGCCGCGTTTCGTGGCGCCGCTTGGTCTCCCGCAGCTCCTGGGGACACGTCAGGGGACACTGTGTCACCTCAGGGAGGGGACAACACGTGTAGAGGGGTTATTGCAAGTGACTCCAGCCCCACATCATAGCTCACCTCGCTGTAAATGTTCTTCTGGAATTCAAGCTCTTCCTTCAGGGTCTGCAGACGGTTCTCAGCATCCACGCGGCGCAGCATCTCATCCTGCAGCTGCTTCTTGGCTTCGTTCAAGGCACTTTCCAGCTGGCAGGGAATTGAGAAGGACCATCACAGCAGGCTCTGGGCACTACACCTGGCATGGCTGGGGACCTGCCACCCAACTGTATCTGCCCCACAGCCCCTGGCATAGCAGGGACCTGGCAGCCCCCAGGTAGGGAGGTAAAAAGGGATCCCTGGGTCAGGTGGAGACAGAGCTGCCACTGCTCACCTTGGCCACTTGTCCCCTCAGGTCCCGCACTTCAGTTTCCAGATTCCTCTTCTCACCCAGGGCCGTGGAGAGTGCAGCCTCCTTGGAATTAAGCAAAGCCTCCACATCCTTAAGGCGTGCCTGAGCAGTCAGCAGGTCTCCTTCCTTCTTGGCATTCCTGCAGGGCAAAGGATGGCACAGGTCAGTGCAATGGCAGGAGTAATCATCAGGAAATGATGGAATTATTTTGGTTCAAAAGGACCTTAAAGCACATTAGTTCCATCCCCTGCCATGGGCAGGCACACCTTCCACTATCCCAGGTTGCTCCAAGCCTTGTCCAACCTGGCCTTGAACACTTCCAGGGATCCAGGGGCAGCCATGGCTTCTCTGGGCAACCTGTGCCAGGGACTCACCACCCTCATAGGGAAGAATTTCTTCCCAATACCTCACCAAACCCTGCCCTCTGGCAGGGAGAAGACATTCCCCTTTGTCCTGTCACTCCAGACTGTTGTCCAAAGTCCCTCTCAAAATTTTGGACTGCGTCTAAGTACTGGAAGGGACTCTAGGGTCTTGTCAAGCTTCTCATCCACCAAAACCTCCAAGTTCTTCTCCTCAGGGCTGTTCTCAGAAAAGCCTGCACACTGCACCCCAAGCACAAAGCCCAAAGCCTGCACCTGCCCCCCTCTGATCACTCCCAAGAGGGCTGCACCACTGTTCCTAACAACCACCCACCAAGGGGACCAGCCCATCCCAGCCACCCGGCATACCCAGCCCTAGTTTGGATATTGGAAAGCAAGGAGGGCCGGGAAGGACTGGCAGAGCAGGAGGAGCCTCAGGACGCAGCACCCCTGTGCCACACACACACCCACAGCACGGCTGCATCGCAAGGGCCAGTGCTGGAGTGGCACCGCGTGGCACGGTGGGACGCAGGGCAGTAGGGTGGGACACTGGAGCACGGACACTGGTGTGGCACAGCACGACGTGGACCTGCACTATGAGGTGTGGCAGAGCCCACCATGGCGCGATACAGTCAGGAAAAAGCCACTCCTTACAGTCCCACCGTGTGACCGGGGAATCTGATCTGACCGCGCCACCAAAACACAGCCTGGAGCTATTTTGGTAGATCCTATAAAAAGAAAAGACCCAACGGACCCCCAGCAGCCCCCAGTCCCGGGGTGGGATTGTCACCTCCCCTCCCTCCCAACGGGGTGGAACGCGCCCGGGGTCCGGCCGTGGGCGAGCCCCGGCTGCGCGGAGCATTCCTGGGGCAAAGGAGGAGCGCCCGCGCCGGGACACCACGGGCACAAATACCAGAGAGCGGCACCGCTGGCACTCAGCCCATCCCACAGAAGGATCCAGAGCACCGGGAACGGCACCCAGCACCAGCAGGGACGGCGTTCCCAGACTCACAGGTGCGGGATGTCAGAAGCTCGTGGCTTCTGCCAGCAGCAGATTTTCCTGCGTTTCTTTCGGTTTCCTGACCCGAGCCAGCACAGAGAAGTTATTCTGTTATTTTGCCGACTAAAGCAAAAGTTTCAAAATCCCAGGCTACTGTTTTTCAGTGCAAAACTCACTTCAAATCCCAGGATATTCCATGTTAAAAGTGCAGGAATTCCACTTAAGGACACTTTAAAAATATAGCAATTCCTACATGTACAGTAACGAAATTCAGAATCACTTAAACTGCTGCTGTCAGGAAAAGCCTCTGGGAATCCAGGAGCAGCTTGCAGACTTTTTCTTGGAAGTGAGTAAAGATCTATCTTCTGCCTGCCTTTCAATTTATGAAAGCTCCTTTCCCAGCCCAGAACACTCTTCATTGCAATGTATAGGGCTCAGTATAACATGTTGGATCTGTAATGAATTCTAGAATGTTTCTGTGGTCAGATTTTCATATTTTAATGTTTGGGGCTCTCAGGTAAGAGGGTCTCAATGATATGCATAAAGTATGATTTTATAGTGTCCATAAAATAGCCTCTTTTATGTCTAAATAGCATTTAAGCAGCCTAGAGAATTTGGAATTTAGCCCACAGTGGAATAACTGACCAAGAAATGCTGCTGGTCTCCCTTTTCCAGGGAGTCTTGCTTGCCAGAGCTGCTGCTGGAGCTCTGTTCTGGGTCCTTCCTGTTCAACCCACTCCTTTTGTGCCAGTGACTCATAGGACAAGAATGCCAATTGGGAGCGGATCTGAGGCTCCAAGGCTCACTGCTCACGGGGTTTGAGGCCGAGTTTTCTCATCTGGCCCTGGCTCATCCCCATGGCCAGCGTGGCCACCCCAGCACAGTCCTGTCGTTCCTGATGAAGTGAACTGGCATGTGACCCCAGGAGAGCTCATCCCTGGTGTTTTGCTGCTGCTTTTGCCTGCCTCGTTGGCTGTGGAGGTTTGGGTACAGCTGGAGGACACTGGCTTTTTGGGATGGGGCTCCAGCATGACCTGAATTGCATGACTCTTATAAGGGACAGCAATTCCATTGATGAGTGACAAACTGAGGGGAAAATGCTGATGGTTACACTTTTGTCTGCAACAGATTCGCCTTCTCCAGGGACCAGAAGTATCCAGGGTTCTGGGCATCAATGCTTGGAAAGCCCCATAGTAAATCTCAGATGTCTCAAGGACAAATCCCTTTTCCTTAGAAGCCTCTGGTGCTCAACTCTGGGTTCCACTGTGGGGAGCAGAGCTAGAAGCTTGGAGCTCACCAGCCATGGGGCTGAGTTGGGAGTAGTTCTGCCAGAGAGAGAGGGGTGAGACAAATCCTCTCCTCTCCTCTGCTCTGGGGGGTCCAATGGTCAGCAGAATTCAGCTCCCTGAATGACATCTCCCCCCATATTCCTTCAAAACACACCCTGATCCCAAATGTGGCAGCAGTCTCTGGATGAGGCACACAGGTGAGTCCTCTCTGGCCTTGGGGATCCCTAGCCCACAGCTTCATGCCAGCTCTGTTGATCCTCACTCCAGCCCAGCCAAAGTTTGAGTTTTCCCTTCTCCTGCCCTCAGGTCCTACTTTTATTCCTGGGAAGCCTCACAGGCTCCAGCTGGTGCTGAGCTAAAAATAAAAACGTCCATGGCAGCTGTGTCATTCCCAATTCCCTGGAGAGGAAGACGAAGACACACCTTCCTCCTCCTCCCCAGAGAGTTTCACTGGCCTCTTCATCCTGCCTGCTAGAGCCTACAAGATCCCAAATTCCCCAGTGAAAAGGGAAGCAGAAACTCATTCTGGAGGGCTGGGTGCCTCCAAATCCCACAGGATTTGATGCCCTGTGCTGCAAGTGCCATGAATAAAAACAATCCAAGAAAAGAAAAAACAACAGAGGTCTCAAATCCTCGAGAAACAAATGTCTCAAGAGAAAAGATGGAGGGAAAAGGGGCCTCAAGACATTTTATTTTTAGCTTTTAAAAGCAGGAAGAAGGAAAAAAAAAATAAAAGATTGAAAATTGCAGCTAGGCTGCCAGAAAATCCAAATGTTAATGGAAAGTTGGATCTGCACTGGCTGTGCTCAGCACAGACGCGAGGCTGCGAAGTCGACGCGATGGATTCAGAGAGGGCTCAGAGACAGCCCCGCAGAGCAGCATCTGCTACTGCTCCCCCCAACTCTGCCCCAAAATCCCAGCCAAGAAACCTGGCAGATCTGGGCTCTCCCTCTGAAAAAGTCAAGACAGGACAAAGTCATCAGAGCTTGTTGGAATAGATCCAGGCATGAGCCCATCAGGCTGCTCAAAAGATGCCAACCTTCTCTCCGAGATGCCAGAGCCCTCTCAATGCATTTTTAGGAAACATTCCTTGGTTTCCCTCTCCACTATTAACCCCCACAAGTGTTCCTGAAGCTTGGGCAGCACTGGGCTTCATACACTGGAAGAGGACCAATGAGTGGGATGGAGCTTGTAGAGGCACAGGCGTTCCCCTCACTCCCCGCCTCCAAATTGCAGCTGCCCCACCCTGGAAAAGGTGCCAACTCAGGGAACTCACCGGCTCCTGCCCCATCCATAAATCTTTATGGACATCTGCAAATCCCCCAGGACTGCAGGTCTCAGTCCCACCTGGCTGCCAGGGTCCAGAGCTGCCTGCTCCTGGCCATGCAGACTGAGAACGCCACCCCAGAAAAGGCTTTGACATGTTTACAGCTTGGGAACCCGAGGCAGGAGTGGCACTGTGTGCCCGTGGAATTCTCAGATTGCTGGGAGGACCAAGGAAAGCTGCTTTGCCCCACCTTGGGCAGGCTGCTCTCCACAGCGCTGCCTCCAGTGCTGGGGATCTGTCCCAGGATCACCACACGTATCCCAGGGATCACTCCCCCACTCCAGGGATCATCACCCCATTGCAGGGATTGTTGCCCAGTCCCAGGGATTGTTTCTCCATCCAGGATTGTTCCCCCAGTTGTTCCCAGGGACCAGAGCCCCATGGAACAAGCAGCAGGGACAGCACAAGGAGAGGCGGATCTGGAAAACCTCTGCAGTGGGGCAATGGGAATGTGGCAAAGCAGCTTCTCCCAGCTTCTGACTCATCTGTGCCGCAGCGCCTCTGCCAAATCACCAGGATAAACATGGGCTGGTCTCCTAGCAGGGGAGCTGGAAATAGCCAGCATGATGTATAGAGGACAACGTCTGCACGGAGCCTGCATCCTGTTGGGCACCAGCTGTGTCCAGAGATGCATGGAAACAGCTTCCACCTCTGGGATCAGGGGTGCCAAAGACCCTTCCTGGTGCCAAGGGCAGTGCTGGCCCTGCCACGTGCTCCTGACGCACTCGTGACATGCTCTTCCATGGGGCTGAGGGGCTTGTCCAGCTC
Source organism: Thryothorus ludovicianus (assembly GCA_013397245.1). Lineage (NCBI taxonomy): Eukaryota > Metazoa > Chordata > Aves > Passeriformes > Certhiidae > Thryothorus > Thryothorus ludovicianus. The sequence continues at coordinate 92,103 of VZTB01005215.1, forward strand.
CATGTGGCCCCAGTGGAGCAAAAACATCTCACTGGCAAGATGGGCTTGTCCCCTTGGAACTGGGATCTGGCTTTTCCTTGCACCTTTAAAATGAACCAAAACTGCTGCTTCGTTGGGAACCAGGAAAAAGCCTTTCATGGGGAGGCAAATGGACCCCCTTGTCTAGGATTCCCCAAATCCAATATGTTCCTGTCCTTCCACAGCTCCCATCACCAGGAACACTGTTGGGAGCTGTGGGCGCACACAAACTCGAGTGTGATGGAACCTGACCACACTGATACTGCCAGGAATCAGCCACACACATCCCCCCTGAAGGTTTGAAGGAGCTTTTCTCCTCCTGGATCCACCAGGGCAAAGACCTGTCTCCATTCAGCCTCCCCTCTTGCCGTGGGAGAAGCACTTCAGCTTCAGCAGCATCACAACCAATATCCACGTGCTACTGAAGAGCTCGAAGTATGTTTCTGAGAATAGATAGTGTATTGATTGTTTAGAATGAACAATGTTGCAGCTGGGTGCTGCCTGGGGAGTCCCAGCGTTACTCATTCCCGTCCTGGCTGTCACGCCAAGCTGGTGACTCATCCCAGCCTCCACCAGCAGCTTGGAATGGAAATCCCAAGTCACCAACGGAGCCTCTGTTTGGGCTGAGTCCCCCATAGTAACAGGAGAGTCTGTGGTTTTGGAGGATGTATGGCATTACCAGAGGGGTTTCAGAGCTGGAAAAGGGGGTTTGGCCCTTTTGCCATGTAGGAGTCACCGGGGGAATGGGAAGGACTTGGTTTTCCACAGCCCACATTGTGTTTTTGGAGGAGCTTTGTATCAGGCATAAATATGTGCATGTCTGTACAGACAAAGGGCAGGATTAGTGTCCCAGCTTGGAGCATGCACCACAAGACTCCAGCAGGTCTGTCAGTGCCTGGCTAGTTGGGAGACCCCTCTGCCACCTGTGGGACCCCATTTTCTGCCTTTAGGCCCCCCTGTTCCCACAGAACTCCTTTACACAGCTGCCTGGGAAAGGCTTTTCCAGGCTGCAGCAAACCCCAGGGGACAGATGCAAAGAGGATGCAAAGTGCAAGGAGGACGAGCCACTGGAGTCCCCAGTGCTGGCAGCCCTCAGAATGAGGGCAGGATTTCCCTATGGGGAATGTCTGCCACCAAACCCTGGCTTACCTGGAACAAGCCTCCAGGCTGGGGTGACATGCAAAGTGCTACCAGCTGAAACTTGATTCAGCAAACTTGGCCCAGTCCCAGAGCTCTGTTACCAGAGCTGGTCCTGAGGAGCTTGGGAATGGTCTGCATGGCACTGGGAAAACGTGGCCAGAGTCTGTGCCAGTCCTGGGGGATGGGCTGAGTCCCAGGTTTCCAGAGGGAGGCCAGTTCCTTGCTTGATAAAACTGCATTTTCCACTGAGAAAAGTCACCAAACACTTGAATAGGCTGCCCAGGGCAGTGGTGGAGTTGCCCCCTTCCTGGAGAGATTTAACAGATATGAAGTTGTGGCATTTGGGGGCATTGTTTAGCGGTGGCCTTGGCAGGGCTGGGGGAACTCGATGATCTTGGAGGGCTTTTCCAACCTATTATTAAATTATTATGTGATTCTATCTCTTTATAAACCTGAACATCTCAACTGCTCAGAACACCACGATCAAACACTGGTCAACCCCATTCACAGCCCAGGCTTGGCACAACACAAACCCATCCATTCCAAACGTGCCAGCCTGCCTTTTCCTAGCTTCCCATGAAATCTTGAATTGGATTATCTAAAAGACCCTTGATGGCCTGTAATTAAACCAGCCTAAATATATATTAAAGCAATAATACCCTTTATCAAGAAAAATAAACTTGCTAAAAGAAGCTTGGAATTGAGATGGAAAGAGAATTTTTTTAGACACAACTCAAATATGTCAACACATCACCTTCCACACTGCTCAATTCCACCTTCTGAGGGCAAGATTTCAGTAGGAGAGACACAAGAAAAAAGCTTTGAGATCATGGAATATCCTGAGATGGAAGGGATGCACAGGGATCATTGATTTCAACTCCTGCTCAGGACAGTCCCAAAAATCCCACCATGTGCTTGAGGGCATTGTCAGCTTGTTCTTCCAATCCAGAATTTGCATTGTCTATTGCTAACTAAAGCCAAAGCCTTTGGGAAGAGGAGAGAAGAAGGAAATTCCAAGTCTTCATGGCACTACTCTGAACACTCACCATTTTAACAAGTCGGTTTTGTATCATTACTATAGTTAAATTATATGTAAAGTAATGACAAATTAACAATTAAGCTTTGGACTGGATGAAATTTCAGGGGTTTTGCCCAGCCTTGACTACCTTACTCTGACGCAGCAAAAGCCAGTTTTTGAATAATTGGGCTAAAACTTAAAGGGAAAGTTGAAGGTTTGGTTTTTTTTTTCCACTTAGAACAGCTTTGAGTGTTGCCCCTCCATGGAAACCTCAGAACATTCCATTCACTTCAATACATCCTTCTCCAGAAGAACGGAAAATGCTAAGCCCATAAACCACCATCTCAAAGGATGAAGACAAAGCAGAGATTCCCAGTGTTTCCCTGGGAGATTGGGCACGGTGGGAGCCTTACAAAAGAAGATAAAAACAGGGAGCTGAGTCACTTGTATTAGTCATGTCTTCAGGACCAGGAGCACTGGGGGGAAATGGCTGTAAACTCATGTTTTGCTAGGAACTGGCAACACAGCTAGGATATGGAGCAGGGATGCAATCCCAGCCCCAGGGGCAAGGAAACCTGCTGCCACTGTGCAGATGTGGCTGTAACTCCCCTTTCCTCTGCTCACATGTGCAGCTCCTGAGCCCAAAGGGGGGATGGGAAGGGATGAGAAGGTCGCTCTGTACCTGCTTCATCCTCATCCACAATGGAAACCAGGACCCTGTGCAAGGCAGGACCAGGCAAAAAGCAGCTGAGAGAGGCAAAACAGGGGATGAGCTCAAGGCCTCCTGTTTTTCTTCAGGAGCAGCAGTAGCTCACCCCGATTTTCATGAATTGGGTACACAAAGCTTCCGGCTAGCAACATTTGCTTAAGATACAAAGCAGGGGATTGTTGGATCCAGATGCCACACATATTCCCGAGAACAAAAGGGTTTGCTATCCCGGCTCCAGCAGCTCAGATAAAGGCAGACAAGGTGTTTACACTGCCGCAAGGTCTGTTTGCATGTGGCGGTGGCAGTGAGGCTGGCGCTGGCCGGGGCTGCTGATGTTGAGTCAGTGCCAGCACCAGGAGCTCCAGTTGCTGTTGGGGTGGCTGCAGGGATGTGTGTGGATAGGATGCCATTGGGAAAATGCAGCTCAGCACAGGGGTGGATGAGCAGCAACCAAGGTGATTGCCTAATTTTTGCTGTGCTGCCAGCACACCTCTGCCAGCTGCAGCACACTCTCCCTGCCAGCCTGCACTGTGCCGGGATGGAGCCCAGACCTGCTTAGCACGTGGGCAGGAAATGAGCACTTCCCCAGAAGGAGAACTGCAGATGTGGCATCACTAGAAAGCACAATTTAGCCCCAGTTGCTGCTTGCACAGAACTGCCTGTGAACAGGATCATCATGAGATGCTCCAGCCTCCCACTACCTCCCTCTTGCTCAGCCCCACATGCCCACAGCACACTACCAGGCAAACCCCAGTCCAGTGGCTTTTTGCGCTGGAACTGCAGAGCTGAGGCTGAGTTGCATGAAGCAGAGTCTGTGCCCCAAAAGGGGGACTTGGCAGCCACTCAAACAGCAAAGCACAACACCCAGGGGTGAGGCTGCTCTCCTCAGTGCTCCCCTTCCCTGCTAAAGCCCAAGGCGTGGAGGCTCAACTTAGAAAACTCCTCAGTTGCTCCCAGTGTGGCCTGGTGCCCCACAGGGGACCATCCTCGCACCTCAAGGATGCTGCCAGGTTATCTGCCATCGAGCCAGGAAGGAAGGGGCAGAGCCTGACTGCCAGACTGGTAGGGGCCCCTGAAACTCCACGGGCCAGCACCCTGCCCAGCCCAGAGACACATGGCTGAGCGTGACTCATCTCCCTGCTCTGCCAGGGCTGGCCCAGAGCCCTTCCACAGCCACGGCAAGGACAGGGGGACACACAGCACTTCACAGTGGGAGCTGCAGTGGGGCAGCTGGCCACCCCTCAGTGCCCATGGGCACTGGGACCAAGTTTCCTTTAGGCTCCCACTCCTTTTGAAGTCCACATTACACACCCACACCAAGAGCTTGGATGTTTGTTTGGACTCATATGACCCAGATGGGGTTTTAGGGAGAAACAATGTCCTTAATCTGTTAATAAATAAAAACTCAAATAAACTGAAAGCTCTGAGCGCCCATTGAGCATCACAGTGTGGAGATGCCAAGCTCTGCCTGACCAGGATGGTGGCACAGGACTGGATGGCAGGAGCACGTGTGTGTGGAAAGCAGCAGCCAGGGTGAGTGGCTGGAGATGGCTTTTGTGCAAGAGGGAGGAGAGACCTCTGCTATCAGAACCTTGCTCCTACAGAGGTGCTTCTGAGCCACTCACAGCCCCAACACAAAAATTCAACAGCTTCAGGAGAGCCCATGTTTGTTTCTACCCTGGCTCCACCACCTCTCTGCAGGGACACGGTGCCAACACCTGCAATGGTGCAACCCCATATTTAGGGAAGGTACAGTACAGGCAGGGCAGTGCCCACCTTGTGTCCTGTGTGCTGGAGAACTTTGTCCCTGCTGCTGTTGCAATTCCTAGCTCTACTAACCACGGAAGACAGAACTAGAGCATTGTCTGCAGCTTGGGGAACACTCCAAGCCAAGGGTACCTTCACCTTTATTGGGAAAAGGGTAATTGGTTTGTGACAGAGAACATGAGGTGCTGACTCAGCCTCGCCGGGAACGGAGGTGTCCCAACCCCAATTGGGTTTTGTGGTATCTCTGTGGGCTGAGTGCAATGCACTTCATTAACCAACTTCCACACCCTCTGGCTTTCCCCAACACCCACAGCCTTTGATCACACCATGGCTCACAGACCTGCTGTGACATCCTTCGTATACAGGAACAAGGAAAAATGCATATTTTATTATACTCTTCTCAAGGACGTTGTGTGACTGGGCAAAGTAGAATGGCTTTAAAGCAAGAGGGCAGATTTAGATGAGTTCTTAGGAAAAACTCTTCCCTGTGAGGGTGGTGAGGCCCTGGCATAGCTTGCTCAGAGAAGCTGTGGCTGCCCCTGGATCCCTGGAAGGATGAGGCTTCTCCTGGGTGGCTGAGGGCCTGGCTGTCCCACAGATGTCTCTGCAGTCAGGACTGCAGCTGCCACTGCACCAGGTGGGGCTGGGGGGCTATGCCAGCCCCCACAGTTGTTCAGCTTCAAACTGGGGATATTCAAGCCTGGGCAGGGAGGGGAAGGGAGCAGAGGTGGGCAGCCAGCCCTGACACCATGCTGTCTGAAGGCAGCTGTCAACAGAGACAGGTTTTACATGGCATCAGCCTCAGCTGTTTGGGAACGTGCTGAGCTGGCCACAAAGGAACAGGCTCAGCAAACAACCTCACAAAGAGCAGGATGGCAAAACAGGTAATGAAGCCAGTGGCAGGACAGTGGAAGGTGATTCCCAGCTCATCCTGAACCCACAGGGCTGATACTTCCAGGGGAATCCTCCACGACAGTCCTAATTTTGGCCAGGACCAGAGGGAGAACTCTGGTGACTTCCTCCTTTCCTGGTTGCCAGCAGCACAAAAGGAAGCTACATCTCCTAAAGGGCACAAATTCAGCAGAATATGGAGCTGGCAGCCACCCCATATGTCCCACCCTAGCTGTGCCACCTCTCTGCATCCCTGAGCACCACACTGGGAACAACTCCCCGTCCTCTTGGCTCCAGAGTTTAAGTGTTGACGGCATTCAGACGAGTGAAGTGACACGTGCAAGGCTGAAGAACACTTGTGGCAGCATGTGGGTCTGGGGCAGGCTGGGACAGGCTGTCAGGAATGGATCCCTAAACACAGCCTTGATTCTCTTTGCAATGGCTCCTTTTTAATCCCCAGCTCCAAAGATAAGGTCCTTAATTTACCAGAGTGGCTTCTATCATCCTAAACACACACACACACATATATATATATGGCAACAGGATTTCCTCTCACTCCCTTCATCCCTGGGAAAAGTGAGGGGATGAGCTGTGGCTGGAACACAGCGACAAACACAGCAACAGGAGCAAGGTCACAAACCAAAAGTGCTGGGGTATGTTTCTCTGCCACGATTTTTCTTGGAAAAAGAGGGGCTGGATGTTTGCAGAGGCGAGAATCCCTCTCCACTGGGAACAGCTAATGAAAACCTTCACCTCGAAGAAATGTTTTGCCACAGAGCCCTCCAGCCCAGCCGTGTGCCAGGAGGCCGTCCTGAGCTGCTGGCTGCGAATGTCAAGGGACAATCAATGTGTCTACATTGGAGATTCAGGGTGGTGTGTTTAAGAGGGTCCCTGAGGGCCACGGAGGTCTGGATCAGCCCAGCTCTGTGTTGACGACTCCCCCCAATCACCCAAAGTATCCCCAGCTGCACAAGCTGCTCTTTGTTTGCTCGGAAAGGGCAAAGCCTCCTCCCAGCCAAAGCATTCCCTTCCTGGCACAGATTCCATGAGGCAGACGGGGGAGAAACCCAGGAGCCTGAGGTTTCACCCCACGCAAAAAGTTCCAGGACAAGCTCATCACTGCTGAAGGAAGTGCGTGGCCAGCCCTTCCCCCACTCAGCTTTAATTCTTTTTCCTCCCTTTTTTTCAACTAAACAGGTTTCATTTACCTGTTCCTGCCTGGAGGGTCATCGCTGAACAAAGCCTAGGGCAAAACTCCCTCGGGCTGGGGAAGGGTTGTGGAGTTCACCTCCCAGCACCGCACTGCTGCCTCCCTTGCTCTGCCCTTGGATGAGCCTCCTCCCTCCACAACAACGTTTGGGAAATAGGAGATTTGTCCTCATTAGGGCCAGGGATGAGATCTGGGCCCTGGGAGGAAGAGGTGCTGCCAAGGCACTGGCTTAATCAGGTTAGGGGCTGCAATTCAGGAAGGCATCATTCATCAGCTGCAGCACTAACAGGGGCTGGTTCCTGCCTTGAGAAGGGAGCTGGTCACTCCATGGCCACCACATGGCCACTCCTTGCCCATGGAGTGGGCACTGAATTCCTCAGGGGGCCTCTCCTGGGACTGGAAGTGCCCAAGGGCTGTATTTTATACCCCTGCCTCCCCAGACTGAGGCTTGCACTGATAAATGTATCCCACTTGTGGGATTGGATGAACTCTCATGGAGCAAGGCAAGGGCTGTGTCTCTGTGAGCCAGATGCCAGCTTAAGGAGAGGGGACAATGGGCAGGACCAAGCACAGGGCATCTCTCTAACCTCTGGTGCCATGCTGGAATCCAGGTGTTCTTCAAGAAGGGGGACAGAAGCTTGAGGACACCAGGGACAGGGGCATTTTAGACTAGCCCTATCTCTACCCATGGCCTGGGCGGGGATGATGCTGGTGTTGCCAGCACCCCTGAGTCACCAGCCACCCTCACCACACCCTCTGCTTTGCCTGAATCATGGCTACAGCATAGCCAGAGGCCATCCAGAGATGGATGGACACATGTGGCACCAGGATAGGCAGAATTGCCCAGAAGGGTCCCTTGTCCTGGGGCACAACCAGTATCAGGCTGCACAGGGCTGAGGGTCCCCATGCAAAGAGCTGGGTGGGCACATTGGGAAACTCCTTCTGGATCACCACTGGAAGCAGTCAAACAGGCAGTGGGAAGATCCCACTGGAAACTTCCCCAAGAGAAGAGCAGTTGGCTGGGAACAGAGAGGTGGCAGGAGGCAGAGAGCAGGCAGGAGTGGCAGGAGGCAGAGAGCAGGCAGGAGTGGCAGGAGGCAGAGAGCAGGCAGTCCAGCTCCTCTCAGACCCTCCTCCACCCATGCAGCTCTTGCACTCATTCCCTGGTACCGGTTAGACTGGCCTCCTGTTTGCACTCCTTGCCCCCCTCCAGTCAGCACCTCTTTCCCCATCCCAGACAGAGCATCCAGCACCCGGGACCGTGTCACATCCAGACGTGTCATGCCCTGGCATCCCGGCCCCCCACCCTCCTCTGTGCTGGCGAGACAACCCCTGCATCTGGCAGGGGCGATGCTGGGAGTGCTGATAATGTGGCCCCGGGCGCCTGCCCCGCGGGAGATACCCGGCGCTTCTCCAGGGCTGACGGGCACACGGAGGGGTGCAGAGAGCTGCCAGTTACTTATTAGCCAAAGTCTTACTGTGTCAAGAACAGTGAAGTGGCCCCAGAGCCGGTGCTGACCCAAGGGCTCAGGGTGGGCAGGGAGAGCCGTCAGAGCAGGCACATCCGTGCCCAGATGGATGGCAGGGAGTAGAACAATGTCTGAAAGGGCCCTCCTGATCCTGCCAACAGTTCTGACCCCAGTTCTGAAGGAGCTCGCGGCTGCCCAATTCCCTCACACCCCAAAGACTCGGGACACCCCAGTCAATCTCAGCCCAAGGAGCAGCATCACAGCTCAGCAGCCGATTGTGCTGCTCTCTGAGCAGCCCTGACACGTCGAGCAGGTCCCCAGGGACACAAGACGAGCTGCAGCCTCCTTGCAGGGTTTTGGGGGCTGGAAAGCAGCCCTCACACCGTGCCCCAGGAAGAGGGGACAAACCAGAGGCAGGAATGAACAGCACTGGCTTCCCTCGCATCTCCACTCTTCCATCTCAGCGACTGTGACTCAGAGATGACTCAACACGGGAACACCCTTGTCCCCCAGAGCCTCGTGCACCAACTGCTCTCCAAAACCCACCGAAACCCATCTCTAGCACGAGCTGCTCTTAGGGAACTCCCGCGAGTCACAGTCACTTTTTCAGGGGATTTGTCAGCGCCCGGGAATCAGCACAGAAGCTCCCGGAGCGCAGCCCATCGCAGGGAAAAATTCCACATCCGTTTTCCACAGTCGGCTCCACAGCGCAGCCAGCTCCCAGCTCCCCTCCAGCCACTGCTCCTCCACGTCTGCTGCGGGCAGGGCATTTTTTCCAGCCCTCGAAAGATCGTGGCCAAAATAGTTCTAGGTTTGCATAAAGCAGAAAAAGCCTTTAGACAGCTCAGCTCCTCCTCTCAGCAGCATCCGGATCCTTGAGATCCGGGAGAAGGGATCTCAAGGCGAGCAGCAAACTGCCTTATCCGAGGACGAAGCTGCAGCAGCGCACGGGAAATAGAAAGCTAAATATAACCCCACATGGCTTTCGGAGACGGCTGTAACAAGCAGCACAACAGTTCCTCCCTCCCAGGTAGAATATTTATGGCATCTGCTAAGGAAGTTAATTTTAGCCTCATTTGGTACAGGCTGAAAACGAGGCGACCAGAACAAGAGGCAAAAGATCAAATGGAGTCAGAGGGGGTTGTCCCGCCACTGCCCAGCCCGGATCCGGCTGCGAGCCAAAGTTGATGACGGAAAGGGATCCGCTCGCTCCTTCCTTGGAGCGGGATTCGGGGAACTGAGAGCTACAGGGACACGTCCTGACGCTGCACGGGCTTGCAGAGCCCGGAGGAAGACCAGTGCCAGCCCCTGCTTGGCCAGCAGTGACACTGGCCAGGGAGCCCCGTGCCCTCACGGGACCTGGAGGAGGGCAGAGGTACCCAGAGGCAGCAGGGAGGGGTCCGTGAGGGGGGAATTTCTGATGGCAGGGAGGGAAAGAAACGAACCCGATGGGAAGCGGCTGGAAGAATTCCTCAGTGCGGACTGGGAGCACATCATCCAGTGACAGCTGGTGGGAGGGGGACATGAATGCTGCCAGCACTGCTCCCCAAAGCCAGGGACCCTACAGAGTGGGAGCAGCATGGCACAGGGAGGGTTAAGGCAAACAAAACCTGGAGCAGGTTCTTTAACCGGTGCCAAAGACAGCAAAGAAAAATAGGACGAGCAGGCGAAATCTGTAGGCAGGACAGAGCCAGCTGGCTGGCACCGCTTCCCGGGCTGTGCCGGAGCGTGTTTAGGAATAGCTCCAGCATGACGAAGGCAGAGGGGCCGCCAGCCCGGCGCTCGCAATCCGCATAACACGGACTCTGCCGGGGGCCCAGGGCATGTCTGCTCAGCCTCAGCCCCAAGCGTCCCCAGCTCGGCTCCCAAACCCCTGCTCCAAGGGCATCCCGGCCAAAGATGGCGCTTGGAAGGGGAGTAGGAAAGACGAGAGAGCTTCTCTCCTCTTTCGGTCCCTACCACAGACACTCCAGTCCTGGCCAGGCCACGGATTTTTCCTGCCTCTCCCTGCCTCCTCCAGGTCGCTCCTTCCTCCCCCCCGGCTCTCTGCCAAGCATGACGACAGCACCCGTCCCGCTGCAGTCCTCCCCATTCCCAGGGCACTCACCGGGCTTTCAGCTCCTTGTGCTCCTCCCGGACTTTACTGAGCTCCAGCTGCAGCCGAGCTCTCTCCTTGGCCACCGAATCCAAGGTCTTGCGGGCATCCGCCAGCTCCGACTCGTAGGCAGCCTTGATGCCCGAGACCTCTCGGCTCACCACCTCCTCGGACTCGGTGATGCGGAGCCGCAGGCCGGCGTTCTCCAGCTCCAGCGAGCGCACCTTGTCGATGTAGACGGCCAAGCGGTCATTGAGCTCCTGCAGATCCTCCTTCTCCTGCAGGCGGGTGATGCGTGTGGGGGACAAGGGAGTCCCCGAAGCCCCGCTGCGGGTGCTCCTTTTCTGTGAAGGCGTCGCCATGGGGTCCGGCGTCGAGGCGAAGGGCACGGCTCAGGTCACAGCGCGACGTCCCACGCCACCCTCCCAGCTGTCGCGGCAGCTCCTGCTGTCTCAGAGACTTGCTTATATCCCATCTGGGCGGTTCACTGGGAGGAGGAGCTGCGAGGCGGCGGCGGGTGGAGTCATCCAAAACCTGGGTGGAGACAACTCGCATCAGTCCCAGCCCTTCCTTAGGAAAGGCTCGGAAAATATCCCTGGGTAAAGGGGCCTTGGGAGGGCGTGTCCGGGGGCATAGACCGGGCTAACCCCCTTCCGCACCCTTTTCTAGGGCGATTATAGACTGGGAGGACTTGGCCAGGGAAAAGGGCACCCTGAAAGTGGCTGCAATGAGGGGGTGCAGCCAGGCACCCCCAGGACCCACGGGCTGAGCACCTCCAGGCTGTTGCTGTCCCACCTCAGCAGCTGATCCCAGGGTGTGGGGGGTCCTAGCACACCCTGAAGGCAGGAGCCAGAGGCTGCACAGGACCCTGGGGTAGCTGAAAGTCTGGGGTTCAGGGACCCAAATACAGTCCCAGGTCATCCGAAACCCCGGGTCGGGGTTCCCCTGAACCCTCAGGCATCCCACACGAAGAGCTCTAGGACACCAAAGAATTCCTCCTAACCACTTTCCTGCGCTGTTTTTGCCCAGTTCTCTCAGCTCTGTTTGTCCCCATTTCCCAGCTCTCCTCAGTGCCAGCTGTGCCAGTTTGTAAGTCCCCAAATTCTGAGCACCAGCTGAGCCCCCACCCCAATTCCCTGTGCTATTTCCTGTTCTGCCTCCCGCTTCCACCCCTCCCCAGTCCCACTCAACCACTCTTCCAGTACTGCCAGCTCCCAGCAGGGGTGATTCCCAGTCCTCCCAGCGGGTGCGGGGTGCTGTGTCTCCCTCGGGCAGCTCGTGATTTCCAGACACGCCCAGTGCAACACGGAGAGTGTGTCCCCTCCTTGGACTTCATCCCCCTCCCTGCGTTGTGCTGTGGATCCAAACCCTCCCGAGTGTGAGAAATGGGAATAAAATTAAAATAAAATGGGAATGGAAAAGCATTTCTCTAGAAATGAGGGGTGGGCAGGGGTCCTGGGGGGTCCAGTTTCCTCCTTGTGAGCTCCTGCTTGGAAAGTTGGGCTCTGAGGCAAGGAAAGCAGGGAAGGCAGATGCACCTCGCAGCTGGGGACACTGGCGAGAGCCAGAGCACCCTAAAGCACAACCTCCCCCAATCATTCCCGGAGAACAGAAGGGTCCAAGGTCAAGGGCACAGCCAACCCGAGCCGCCTCTGGAGCCACAG
>VZTB01005215.1:104218-125794 GCA_013397245.1 Thryothorus ludovicianus
GCAGAGCCCCAGGCAGGCTGAGAATGACTCACACAGCAACGGAGCAACACACGCAAACAGGCAGCGCACACACAGGACACACGTATGTGCGCCCCCCTCTCCGTCAATAATTAACCCGCTGGCAGCCGGTTAGTTATGGGAATTATTAAAGAAGGGATCGCGGCAACAGTTTAGGGTCAAATTTTCAAAAAGCAACAGTTGGATTTNNCACCACCCACACAGCCCTGGTCTCCCTGCCTTTCCAGGGGGGTCTGCGCTCCTTCACCCCACCCCTTTGTTTAATTCCACACAAATGCCTCCTTTCCTGCCTCCTTGCCTGTCCCGGGCTGCCTTTCCTTCCCCACATCTTTCTTTCCTCCTCCCATGCCCATAGCCCCTTCCCGGGTGAGAGGACACCACAGCCTTGGGAACGCCGGTGCGCGTCACACACCAAGGCAGGCGGGAGCGGACAGGTCCCTGTGGCTGCGCCATGAGGCCGGGAGCAGGCAGGGATGGATGGTGGCCCGGGGACCCGGCGGAGCGGCCGCGGAGGGCGGGCCCGCGGCTCCCGGTGGCTGCCAAGGCGCGCAGAGCTGTGGGACGCGCGGAACCGCCCGCCCCTGCGCGCCTCGGCTTTGTTTTCTTTCAAACAGCAACCCCTGGGCGGGAGAGAAAGCGAAAGGCCTTTCGCCCGAGGGTGCTTTCTCAGCAGGAGGTACCTGCCGGGGTCCAAGGGTATCCACAAAACAGAGCATTTTCAGGCAGGGCTATAGCTTCCTTGCCTTAACGTAGGAAACGGCATCCAGGGTAAAGGCAGGGAGGGACCAGCTTGGGCAACAGCTGGAAATCACAGCAAAGGGTCACTGGCACAGCCTGTCGCTGATCTCGCACTCCTGGCGCTTCCTGGCTCCTCATGCTCCCTGCGAAGCTCCTGCTGTGAACGGGACCCCCACTCAGTATCCCACATTTCACTGCCTGAGGGATCCAACCTGAGGGCTCCCTCGGGCTGGGCAAGCAGGACAAAACGGGGGACCTAGGGGAGCCTGCTTGCTCTGGAGCAAGCTCTGGAGGGAAAAGAACCCAGGCGAGGGTCAAACTTCAGCTCCTTTACAGCAGTTGCTCCACACACAGCTCCCCTGGGACGGGCTGGATAGTGCTGTCCCCACATTGCTTCTCTGCAAAATCCCTTCTCCTGGACACGGACAGCCCCATGCTGCTCTGCTTCCCCACCAGCCCCCAGGGGCAGGAGCATCCCAACCCAACACGGGGACGGGGATCCCACCGCCAGCGCGGCCCTGAGCTGATCACTGGCGCTGGCAGAGGCGCTCGGCACTTGCGCAAGGCGGGAGGGCTTAACTGGAACCAGACGAGCCAGGAGGACTGGCTGTGCTCCCCAGCCCTGGGACAGGCACGGCACTGTGCTCCAACCCACTAACGTGGATTTCTCCAGGTTCTGTGGGCACCGAGGGAACTCGGGGTGCTGAATGCTGTGGCAGAGTAATGGACAGGTGAGGGACAAGGCTTGGGCAGGAGGCTGGGGCTTGAGGAGAGGCTCTCAGCAGAGGCTGCATCTTACTCGCGTGACTCAGAAGGCAGAAGGAAACCACATCCCTGGAATTTCATCTCACTAACAGCTCTTTAGCCTCCAAAAAAAGCCCAGTTTTGGGGCCTGTAATTGACACAATTTCGTGATACAAACGACATGTGGGCAATGATGAAGCTGGGTTTTGGAGCAACAAGAGCAGCTGCAACTCTAGGGACCCCAACTCCCTGGCTGCTCTGCATGGAGGAGTGCAGGAAGGGGATGAGCCATGGAGCCAGGCAGTGTCCCTGCAGGGACCCCTGTGGGCTGTTTTCTGATGGCTTTTCAGGTCTTTTAGGCTCTTCACGAGGACTCTGGTGTTCCCTTCCTAAACTGCCCAGCTTTTGGCACCTGCTTTCACAGATGCAGAGCAACCCTGGGCTGAGCCCCTGTCTCCCAGACACTTTCCAATGTCTCTCCCCAGCCAATGCACCCCACTCAATCCTGCTCCCAGCACAGAGTCATTTCTCCTTTCCCCATCCCCATCTCCAAGTGGGGCTTTTCTCCTTTAAACCTATTCATTCTTCTGGCCAAGGGCCCATCCTTAGTCCTACACCCCCATCCACCTCACTACCAGGAGGAGAAGGTCCCAGCCACAAAATTTTTTTTCCATCTGATCCCAGAAAGCTAAAAATTGTTGGGTTGAATGCATGCAGCAGTCCTGATCCCTTATAGCCTTAGCTAAGTTACACACCCAAGTATGAAGAGACAAACGGTGGTACAGGCAGGAATGGGACATAGAGAATGGTAAATGGCTTTAAACCGAAAAAGAGAAGGTTTAGAGGAGATGTTGGGAAGAAATTGTTCCCTGTCAGGGTGGTGAGGCATTAGCACAGGCTACTCAGAGGAGCTGTGGCTGCCCCATCCCTGGAAGTGTCCAAGGCTAGGCTGGGTGGGGCTTGGAGCAACCTGGGATAGTGGAAGGTGTCCCTGCCCATGGCAAGGGGTGGAATGAGATGAGTTTTAAGATCCCTTTTAGTCCAAATGAGCCTGTGATTCCTTAATCTCCCCATCTAGCGTGACCCATCACATCATGCTGTGCATCACGCTGACCTCAAGACCCAGCAGCAGTGGGCTCCCAGCTCCCCCCATCCAACAATCTGTGCACATAAGGGGGTTGGGGTGTGTGCATAGAGGAGTTTTAATTAGCTAATAATCTTTAATAGGGTTTAATTGCCTTGTTATAAAAGGTAATTACAGCAATACATCAATTAGAGCTGTAAATTTAATAGATTTACCAGTTGTATTTATTGAGGAGCTGCAACTGGCAGCGTGCAGCAGCTAGGGCAGTGCTGGTGGTTCTGCTCTGATATCCAGCAGAGGGAAGGAGAGCAGCTGCCAGTCCTCTCTGGCATGGATCCTGCCCCTCTACCTAGGACAATCTGAGAACCACCAGCACCAGCAAACTGCCCCATGACCAGCAGCCAGGCAGAGCAGATGGATGGACAGGCCAAATGGGAATAGGAGGCTCTGTAGTTTCAGGCTCACAGTGTCCCTGACATGTCCTTTGGGGACACTGGAACAAGTCACCTCTTCTCTGCTGGAGATCCTGAGATGGGAACAGCTCTGTCTGCACGTGCTGGGGCAGATGTCTGCCCACAGCAGTGGCTATGGAGATGCCTGTGTCCCCCCACATTCCCCTGCTTCACTTTCAGGAGAAAAGCCATCCCCATAATCCAGAGTCTGAATCTCTCTTTAGAAGACAGCAGGGACCCAAGGGTGCAAAGACCTGTGGGTGCAGTAGCAGAGATGGAAGCCCACCCACAGTGCCAGGCAGAGGGGAGTGTACTCTGGAGTGTGCAGCTTGCTCCAAACTCTCCCAGGCCCTCCCAAACCCTGAGCACGGGTGCTGCAGTCAGACTGCCAAGTGACAAGTGGTGACCCAATGGGAAATGCATCTCATGGCTTCCCATGAGCCCTCCCAAGGGGAGGGCTTTAAAGGAAAAGCTGTTCTGGGGCCGTGTTGCTTTGTGGCTCCACTATTCAGTTCATGGGTTAAGTACATGGGGGATCAGGGATGAGATGCCGAGCTCTCCTACCCCTTTTCCAGCTTTGCTAATCCTTCTATCAAGCAGGATCAGCCTATTTTCCATAAAGTCAGTAGACCACACAAACATCTGCTCAAAATATCCCGTTTCACCGAAAGAAGTGTTTCTGAATATAAGATCCCAAACAAGACAGTTTCCTGCTCCCCATAGCCCTCAGCACTGTGGGGTTGCAGTCACGCTCACATTCTCATGACTGGTTTTCCCAAAGCCGTGAGCTTGGCGCCTGCAGGAAAAGCCAAAAGACAATGGGCTGGCACGAGACCAGGCCAGCAAGGGGCAGAGGAATGGGGGCTCACACACACAGACACCAGCCCATGATGTGCCCCATTAAATGCCACCTTGGAACAGCCCCCAAACCCGCAGCGACTGGTGTGACCCTGGGTCACCCCCATCAATCCTGAGGGAGGACTCAATGGAGTTAAAAAATCCCTTTGCACTTTGCCCAGACACCTGGGGCAAATTAGGAGAGCCTCAGCACAGACAGAAATTAATCTTTGCTTCCCACACTGCAGCAGCAGAGTCATCTCAGCCATGGAGAGAGCTGGGGGTCTGCAGCAGCTGGTGCTCTCCGTGGGCACAGGCAGAGCAGGGACCAGAAAAGAAACCAGCAGAGCTGCCTGCAGTGATTCCTGCACACTCTCATTGGTTTTGCTTGAAAAGGTCTAAAGCAGAGACATCCCTTAGGAGATTGCCAGGCAGGGATGGGATTTTCCTTGGGGTACTCCCAGGTAGGGATGAGCTGGTCACTGTGGGGGTTTGGAAGCCCTCTGGAACCCCCCAGCCAGTCCCATGGCATTGCCTTGGGCACGACCAGGGGTGCCAGGACGGAGATGTGGTTTGCAGGGCAGCAGAGGTTTTCCTCCTGCAGTCTGTGCCAGCTCACACTGGCACGCAGAGCACAGGAGCCACTGAGCCCCAGCAGGTCTGGCAGCCAGAACCACAAACAGGATGAGGAACTCCCTGCCCTCATCCCAGGCCAGGGGAATCCCTGGCTCTCAGCAGGGCGGCAGCTCACCAGTTTCCTCGCAGGGCAGTGGAGGTGTCGAGGGGATGTTTGTGCAGAATAGAGCTGGAGAGCATCCAGGCCATTGGCAGGGCTTAGCCCTCCCCAGTACCACACTGAAGGTGGATAAAACCCATCCTGCCTCCAGGGCTTACCACAGCCTGCTGCACTTGCCCAGCATCCTCCAGGATGCTGGCCCAGCCCCAAATCTGACCTGAGGACCCAAGTCCCTGGGTTGGCAAGGCTCCCAGCACCTTCACTCTGTCCTGGGGAAGCCTAGGATGGGTGTCTTCTGATGTAAGGAACTGCAGCCTGTTCCTTACAGTAAAACATCCAGGAAAGGGTCTTCACTGCTTGGGGCTTTAAGGATCCCACAAGAAAAATAGTGTCCAGGAACAGCTTCAGGATGAACTGTTCCCACCTCTAGAGTGACATCTCCCTCTTCTACACTTTGCCCATGTGCACCATGTCCAGCTCTGCTCCTCTGCTCTAGATGCAGAGATTAAAACTCACCTTTGACTGGGGGCTGCAGTGGAGAGCAGACCCCAGGCCTGGCTCCCTCATTCCTGCTGCCCTGGGGAAGGGATGGGGACAGGGACAAGGCACGTGAACTGGGACAAACGCCTGGAGCCCCACATTGGCCGTGCAGGAATTCACATCCCTTTCCACTGCCTTTAAAAGGCAGAAAGGGGGAGAGGCCTTGGCATGTCCCTCCTGGGATCATTGGTGCAGAGGGGACAGAGCAGATACACTCCCTGTTTCCAAACAGCATCCCATATCCCCAGAAGTCTTCACGCTGTTGCAGTTCCTCAGGTGGTGCCACCTCCTCTGTCCTTGGCAGCTCCTCAGGGAAGAGGCCATGTCTGCAGATGCCTGTGACAGGCTGGGAGCAGAGCCAATGGACCATTCCACACTGGCAGAAGGAAATCAAGCCCCAGCAAATCCAACTATCAGCATCTTGAGGTCTTCTTATGCCAGAAATGTTTTATAAACTCACTGCTCCTCCAAACCCAGCATCTTATCCCTATTTGTCCTTTGGCCACCCTGGATCCGACAGCAATGAACACCTCAGTGTCAGCACATCCTACCTGAAACATCCCAGACCTGTTCTCATATAAAATATATATGTTAGCTTATTTCAGCTCAGAATGACAGGGACATGGAAGTATCCATTCTTCCATTCCTTCCTTCCAAGTCTGCCATCTTTACTGCTGCAGAGGCAACTCCAAGCAAATATTAACAAGCTCAGAGAGCAGGATTCCATGGAAAAAAACATAGAATTATGGAATATCCTAAGTTAAAAGGGACCCACAAGGAGCATGGAGACCAACTCCTGGCCCTGGACAGACACCCCAAAAATCCCACCCTGTGCCTGGGAGCATTGTCCAAACACTCCTTGAGCTCTGGGAGCCCTGGAGCCATGACCATACCCTGGGGAGCCTGGTCAGTGCCTGACCACCCTCAGGGGGAAGAGCCTTTTCCTGATATCCTGACCCTCCCCTGGCTCAGCTCCAGCTGCTCCCTCAGGGAATTCTGTCCCTGTCCCAAGGCTCGTGGTCCCTATGCACTCAGAGTGTTGAGCATCCCCTGGCTCCTCTGCCCCACAAGAGCTGCTCAGAGCAGCCAGATCTGAGCACTGGGGCTGCAGCCTCTGGCGAGGGAACCTGCACTGCCAGGCATTGATGGACACCAGCCCAGGGAATGGGTTATAGGGGCTGCTGAGCACCTTTTCCCCTCTCCACACTCTGTATTTCCTGGAGATGAGCCATCACTGCCCATATTCTGTCAGCAGGAAAGGCTGCATGGGGCAACCCCTGCCAGCCCTGGCAGGTGCATCCACAGCCACTTCCATTCACTTCCATCCACTGTGCTTTCTGCAACAGGGCTGTTTTCCTGCTATTCACTACTCTTTCTCCCTCCTGGCCCCTTCAGTGCTGCCACTGGAGTGGAGGGCAGCATGATGTGGCTGGTTGGCTTTACCACATTGCACTCAAAATAGTACAAAACCTAAGTGCTGGAAGAGTCCTTCGGATTAAAGGAGAAAAGTAAAATGGGTTCAGTTGTAGAAATTAGAGCAGGATGTTGCACAAAGCCAGAGTCAGAGCATGGTGCACAGGGGATTGTTGGACTCACTATGTGAGACTCACCCTGGCACTGGTAGAACAGCCCTGAGACAATCCAAGCTGAGAGGTAGAAGTGTTTTCCCAAAGCAGGGTGAACAATTCTGCCTTCTGGGGAAAGCTCTGGATGTTGGCTCCGGGGAAAGGTCTGGGACTCCAAAATGTCCACAGGGAGACCCCAAGTTGTGGTTTGTAGGAGGAATCCAGGGCTTCCAGCACGGGACAAAATCAGAGCAGCTCCATGGCTGAGGCTCACATGTGCTGCTCATTGGAGCTGCTCCTGCAGCACCCCCAGGCCAGTCGGTGGAGGAGCAGTGTGAGTTTTCTTAATGGGGTTTGGACATAAAAGGCAGAAGAGGCTGGAGATGAGCAGATTAACAATCAAAGGAAAAATGTGATTAAAAAGTACTTCGCCCCAGTTTGTCCTGGGCAAGAGAGGCTGAGTGGCCCCACCATGAATCACGCTGGTGACACAGCCAGCAACTGGCTGTTTGTTTGCCTGTTGCCAAGGGCCCCGTGGCTGTGGGCTGGGATCTGAGAGCCCTGTGGTTCAGCCACTCTTTCAAGAGGATTTGGGATGGAGAAGCCGGGGTATCCCTGCTGTGGTCTGAGGGTAGAGCTGAGACCACAGGGTGGGGTTGGATAGGGCAGGATGGAGCCAGTGGTACCAGGAAAGGGAACTGTGCTGGCTGGAGACCTCAATTGCTGCAGAGAGAAGCAGGATGGAGACTTTGGGGGCCAGTGGCAGCAGAAGCAGAGGGTGCTGTGGCACACACCAGCCCCAAGAGCCACTATACAAGGGAGGCTGGAGGACAGATCCCACTGGGAAGGACTCATGGGCAATCAGAAAACACTCTTGGCTCCAGCAACAAAGACAGAGAGCACCAGACTGTCCTGTTCTGTGCTGGAGGTGAGTTCCTCTTACCACTGCCTCTACTTCTACCTTTTGCCCTTCTCTGTGCAAAGCCTGACCCCATTCACTCGATGTTCAGATCTGTCTGGTCTGCAATGCTCAGCCCAACTGCTAAAACATCCCCTCCACCCTCCAGTGAGGTGTGGGGTCTTCAGAGCTCATCTGTTAATGATGCAGAGGTCCATGCCTCGGTTTCTCCATTTGCCAGGCTGGGTTCAGCACATTCTTCCATTCTTCCATTTTTCCATTACTGTCTTAACACCTGGGGGTTTGTCTGCATAAAGATGGTCTCTTCAAGCATATATAATCTCAGAATTGCAGACCGATTGGGATAGAAGGAGCCTTAAAGCCCATCTCCTTCCACTCCCCTGCCATGGGCAGCGACACCTTCCACTGGACAAGGTTTCTCCAAGCCTTGTCCAACCTTGAGCACTCCCAGGGATGGGGCAGCCACAGCTTCTCTGGGCCAACTGTGCTGGTGCCTCACCACCCTCACAGGGAAGAATTTCTTCCTAATATCTAATCTAAACCTACTCTTTCAAAGTTTAAAGCCTTTGCCATTTGTCCTCTTTCCATGATCCCTTTTCCCACTGCCTGTCCATTTCCTTCTTGTCCTTCTAGCAGACCAGCAGGTCTCCACTCAGCCATGCCAGTCTCCTGTCTTCCTTTCCTGATTTCTTACTCATGTGGATTGAGAGTTCTTGCACTCTATGGAAAGAGTCCTTAAGGACCTGCTAACGGGCAGTTTCTTAGGCATCCCATTGACCAACCCCTTGAACAGCTTGCAATTTGCTTTCCTAAAATTCAGGGTCCAGTCCTAACTTGAATTTTTGCCTGTCCCACATCTCACCAGCTCCACTGGTCACTGCAGTCCTGGCTGCCTCCAATCTTGATATTGTTGATGAGCTCACTCGCACTGGTGATCAACAGGTCCACCGATATATCCTCTCTGGAAGGACTTCCATACATGGCTCCTTGCAAAGTCAAGCCCTGCTTGCCTATGGGGATGCTGGAGATTACCATAATGCATTTATTATTAATGATTATACAGCATCATCCACACTGCAGGCTCTGCACGACCCTCTGCCCTGTCAAAGGATAAAGGAGGAGGGTGGTGAGACCCTGGCACAGGCTGCCCAGGGAAACTGGATGCTCCATTCCTGGAATTGTTCAAGGGCAGGTTGGATGGGACTTGGAGTAACCTGGGATAGTGGAAAGTGTCCTTGCCCATGGCAGCATGGTGGAAGGAGAAGGGCTTCAAAGACTTTTCCAGCACCAACCACTCTGTGATTCTGTAACCCCCAGGATCTGACCAGTCCTGTGGTTTTGCTGTGACGCTCAGCTGGGCTCATCCTGGTCCCCTCCCCCTGAGCAGTGAGAAGCCAGCCCAGGCACAGTCCCCGTGGGACTGCATCAGCAAAGATCCAGCACCGAACCCTCTCTCACCCGCGGACTCGCACCCCCAGACCCTGCCCCCGCCTGCCCGCACCCCCAGACGCGGGTCCAAGGGCAGCCTCCAGCCCTCGGAGGTGATGCCAAGGTCAGTCCGACTGTGGCCCGTGGCTGGGTGGACCGGCCGGCGGCGGACCAAGGCTCAGCCGAGCACAGCCCGAGTCCCGGCAGGGCACAGGAGGGATCGGCAGCTCCATCTCGTGTCTGACGGCCGCAGTACAGAGCGGGGAGCCCGGCCCCGGGACAGCCCCGGCCACGGGAGCTCCGAGTCCCCGCGGGGGGGCTCGGGGTGCTACCTGAACCCACGGGCAGATTCACCCTGCGGCTCCTGCAGAGGCTGAATCTCGGGACAGAGGTGTCACTCGGCTCTGCCACGTTCCAGCCTGGAGACTCGGGGAGCGTCCGGCTGCCACCCAGAGTCCCCAGGCTCCCAGCAGCCCAGGGGTGCTCGCCATCCCCTCGCTGTCCCGTGCCACCCCTCCCCACAGACACCGTGCCCTGGCCGCAGAGCACGTGGCACCGAAAGCACAAGCACAGATTCATTTTTACAGGCACGGGGCCAAGGCTGATAGACTGCTTCTCATTAGGGAAGCAGAGCTGGGAGCTCCCCTGCCAGGCTGCCACTTCCCAAGGGGATGAGGAGAGAAGCCATCCCTCGCCGGGGTCTACATTGCCGGCAGCACTTGACCCTGAGGCACTGAACTCACAGTATCAGGGGAAAATCCCCTTGATGCTGGTGTGGGGAGGAACAACCATGTCCTGAGCCGGCAGAGGAAGAGCAGTGGCAGCACAGCCTGTGCCTCCCTCAGCTACCCCACACTGACCCGGTTCTCCCTCCAGACTTTTTGCCAACAGCAAAAGGAGCGGGAAAAGGCTCCCGGACAGCAGATAATCCAGGTGAGCCAGCCAGGAGAGGGGACACGCTGACAATAGCATCGCCAGGTGGACGCGGGAATCAGAAACCATCCGCAGCTCCCACACGGAGTGAGCGAACGTGGTGGCACTGAAGAGCGGGTGGGACAGGGATGGGGCTGAGCACAGCGCCCTGAGCAGGGCACACAGTCCATTGGAGACGGCGGATGCAAGCGACAGCTCCTGCAGCCTCTCTGCACAGAGCAAGCTGGACGCAGAGCCTGGCTCCTGTCTCCCTGCTTCTGGGATGGACCCACAGTTCTTCTTGCCTCCTGGTACCCTTCCAGCCCAGCTGCACAGCCCTGGCATCGTCCCCCGAGCAGAAAACACCCCTCGTGCTCTTGCTGGCACATCACTGGCGCCGGGATCTCATTGCTCCCACGGCAGGGCGCCAAGCGATCCGGATGGGAACAGTCGCAGGCTGAGCTGCAGGTGTTGGGCTGACGGCAGCACCTCCCACTGCTTGGGGAGCTGGAGGGGCAGCGCCAAGGCTTCTCCGGTTTCCAGAAACAAGATCTCCAGGGAGGCTGCTGGCCCAAGCACCAACTGGCAGACGTGGCAAGCGGGGCGGTGGGGATGGCCTGGCAGCGAGGTGCTGCTCTGCTGCACCACTACCCTGCCTGCCACAGGACTGTGGCCTTTTGAGCATCCCAAAGGACCATGTGGGACACGAATTAATACGGGGATTTTGGTGTTGCTTCAGCCAGCTGGTCCCCAGCATCTGCCTGCTGCTGGTACTGGCTCTGTGGCTGCTCCAAAGATGGGAACAGGCCAGGCATGGCCCTAGGTGCCCAGTGCATTTCCTGACAGAAGGGTCAGGAACAGGGCCCCATGTGTCCTGGATGGGTGGGAGGGACCTCAGACAGCTGGAGGGGTCTTTGCCCAAATGCTGAATTCTTGCCATGTGCAGGAAACTCCTCCCTGCACTCACCCACCCTCTCCAAGGCAAACGAAGGTGAAATACGAGGCAGGAGCAGGATAAAACCTGGGACCAGCGTTTCTGCCCTGGGTACCCCCTCTCCTAATTTACAGCCTCCTTGTTTGGCATGGCACAGGGACAGGGTGACAGTGTCCTGAGCCACATCCCAGCCTCCGAGACACTGAAAGTAAGGAGTGGGAGGCTTCAACCACTGTGGGATGCAGTGGGATTCTCCTGGATTTGCAAAAGCAGGACCAAAGGCTGCCCGGTGCTCCATAAAGGGGTCTCAGCTCATGGCAGTGCTGAGTGGTGAGACACCACAGCTGGGGCTGTGGAAGCTTCAGGAATTGCCTCCCAATCCCTTTTCCTTTTCCATCCTGGCTGTGTCCACGTGACAAACCCAGAGCCCCTGAGCATTTGGCGCTGCCCTGGGCCCCACGGGTGGCCGGGACTCAGGGAGCTCCCGGGACGCAGAAGATGCTCCCACAGCCGAGGCAATCCCGGCATTTTGGGGAGTGTGCAAGCAGTCTGCAGCTCACACTTGGATTTACACCGCTTGGATGGCCCTTGGCCGCTCGCCGAGGATCCGGCCCTTTGGCAGGCTCTGAAACGATCCCAAGCCCCCCTGCTTTGTTATTAAATCAAATCCATCTGGCCTCGACCACGGACGGTTGTTATTCGAGATCCCTCTCCTAGAGGAGCTGGGATTAGCTCCGGGCATGGGGGATTCTCCCTCCCTCCCTCCCTCTCTCCCACCGCTCCCAGCCCTCCTGCCTCTCTCTTTTGTGTTTCTCCACTTCTCGAGGAGCAGGGGGAGGCGCGGGCGCGTTTGGCAGCTTTTGTGCAGCGCGGAGCTGGCTGCGAGTGTCCCCGCAGGACCGCAGTGCCACCGCGCTCCCGGTGGGTCCCGTCTGGACATATCTGCACCTCACCCACCCACACCAGGGCAGCCAGAACCCCCCGAACCCTGGGAATGCCACACTTGGCACGGGGGTGACAGTGAGATGAGCCTTTGTCCCAGCCACCTGCCATCTCCATTTTTGACCCCAAGCAGCCAAAACGCTGCCAGGAGCTGCTCTCCCCAGGGACATGAGGGCTGAGCAGGGTAATCCCCTCTCCCAGCCCCATAGAATCCACCACCCCAGGAGAGCAGGGTGAACTGGAATGATGTGGGATGTGCTACAGCAAGTGCTTTTAGCTTTATAGCAAGTGCCTTGAGTGCTGCTGCTTGCCCGGGTGTCACTGCTGGTGTTCCTCAAGGCTGCAGTTTCCAAACCCTCATTGAGGAGCTGCTGGATTGAGGCTTTGGCTGGAACATTCATGAAGACTTTCCATGAAGCATTTCCACTGCTCTGACAACACAGAAAGCAGTGGGCAAATGAATTGGTGATGACCTGGCAGCAGGAGGCAGAGGCAGGGTATCTAGCTGGTGTGGGGATGTGTGTCTGCTCCTGGTGCAGCCCTTGGGGCCACCTGGACCAGCAGGGATAAGGTGACAGCATGTCTGGCTCCAGCCCTCCAGGGACTCCTTTAGGTTGGGCAGATGGAGCCGTGGTCCCCATGGGCTCTCCAGTGCTGGGCGCTGTGTTCTGGCTGCCAGCAATTAGTGTTGCAGCTTGTTTTGGAGTGACTGCTCCCTCTGAGCAGTGCTGGGGCTCAGAACATGCCCTGACACACTGCTCCTGGCTGAGCTTGACCATGGCCTCTTGCATCTCCTCTGCTGTAAACTTCTCTCACAAGGACACAACCTGACATGCAGGTACCTCCACCACCCATGGGGAACATGGTCCCCAGCAAATGGCATCCTCAGCCCCTTGACCCCAAGAAGTTGTGTATGAGGCACATCTCTCCTGGGAGGAGTGACTGTGGCAGTGTGGGACAAAGGCCAGCTGGGCACAGCGTCAGAGGGACGTGGTGGGTCAGAGGCCAACTTGAAACACGGGTTCAGTGTTTCATTTACACCCATTTAAGTGTGTAAATCTCCAAAGCAGCATGCACATGTTACCTTCCCAGCCTTGGCAAAGCCTTCAGTGCACCCCAGAAGAGCCAACATCAATCCCTGTGTTTCCCTTTCACCACAAGGATACCTGTACTAGAGCCTGTGGACAGCCTGAGACTGGGAAGCGACACCTGAGCATCCCAGATGATCCTTCACCCCTGCAACCACTGCAGCACCTGCCAAGGCTCAGAGCTTCCCTGCATGCCAACAGCAGCCCCCAACTCACTGCAGACCTCTTTGGGATTTGGCATCCTGCAGCCAGGTCTGCTGGAATCCAGCCTGGCTTCCAAGTCCTGGTCCTTCTGCAGCTGACTGGAAAACATAAAAGGATACAGGGCACTTTCTGAGGGAGTGCTGCAGTTCAGGGAAGCAGCAATGTGGGAATTAACAGCAGCGCCTTCACTCCTGGGTCACACAGAGGTACAAACATCACCACACCTGCTCTGTTCTCTTGGGGCATCTGCAGCATTTAAGCACGAGGTCTGCATCCCATAGGAACTTTTTAATGGCACAAGGGACTCTCCAGTGACAGAGACGGTGCTCTCATCTTTCCTGGAAGGCTCTGCTGGTACCATCCCCTCAGGGACCAAAGCACAGCCCTCTCCATCACCCAGCCCTGTGGTGGGCTGCCAGCCCGTTGGGGAAGAGGTGGGAACGTGTCCACTTGATGTGCTTGAAAAGAAGCACACATCTCCCTGTTGCTATGGAAACACTGCTTTTAAAGCAAATTAATAATAATAATTAACACGATCTATTAAATAATGGTAATAAAAACATTAGTAATGACTTGTAATTGGTAAAGCACTTGGAATAATATACACTCACCCTGCGACCTGCTCCCAGTGCAGGAACTGGAGCCAGGGGCAGCATCTCCCACCCGCAGGGGAGTCCTGGGTGAGGCCGAGTGCCCTCTGCCTTCAGTACCGTACAGGCAGGAGCTTAGTGGGATTCAGTGAGGGATCAGACTTTTATCTGGATAATGAGGATGTCTAGACTGATAAGAAGAAGGGGTAAATTGGCTCAGGGCCTGATTCTGCCTCACTGAGTGCTTGGCACAGCAGCACGCTGCGGTGCCGGGGCAAAACTGAGGTGGGTTGAGACCAGGAGTCTACACCAGGTTAGACAAAAACCTTGCTCCTCCCGGTTTTTAAACCTAGAAATCAACGTACTTCCAGGACTCTTAGCCCCTGAGAGGCAGAGATGAAGAGAACTCTAAGAAACTTTTAATGTGGTTGAGTTCAGCCTGGAAAAGAGAAGGCTCCAGGAGGACCCTAGAGCTGCTTCCAGTGCCTAAAGGTGCTTCAACAGAGCTGGAGAGGGACTTTGGACAAGGATCTGAAGGGACAGGACAAGAGGGAATGGATTCCCACTGTTAGATGGGATATTGGGAAGAAATTCTTCCCTGTGAGAGTGGTGAGACTCTGGCACAGGGTGCCCAGAGAAGCTGTGTGTGCCTCATCCCTGGAGGTGTTCAAAGCAAGGTGGGATAAGGCTTAGAACAACCTGGGATAGTGGAAGTTGTCCTGGCCCATGGCAGGGGCTGGAATTGGATGAGCTTTAAGTTCCCTTGGAACTTGTTTGCTGCCAAGGGGATGGGGCAGCCACAGCTTCTCTGGGTCCCTTCCACTCTGTGTCTCACACATTGGGTCCCTGTGTCCCACTCATCAACCTGTACCACCAAAAGCAGTATCCAGAGCTGAACAGTGCAAGCCTGAGCCCAGAACCAGGATAAAACACCCTCCTTTCAAGCCGTGAAAAGGATCTGGAACTGCAGAGAGAAAATAAATGCAAAGACCTGACAGTGTCACTTGCTTGTTTGTGCCCAAAGTCCCTGTGCTGACAAGGTCTTCTCAGCACAGCAAAGCAAGGACCTGCTCTCTCAGAATCCCTCAGTGTTCCTGCAGGAGCCTGCCCAGACAGGCAGAGCCAGGAGGTGAACGCCTGGGAAAACCTGACCCTGGTTTAGGTGCCTGCATGAGACTGAACTATTTGGAAAAGCAGGTCCCCACTGACCCTGCTGTGCTTCTGGACAGGCATCAGCCATCCCTGGACTGACATAAGCAAGCGCAAAACAGCTAAAAAAGCACTGAGATGTGTTCCTTAGACTTTTCCCAACAACCCAGACTGCCGGGCCGTGCAGGATGCCGGAACAGCATTAGGATTGCAACACACCTGCATGGCTCCAGCTCCATCCCATCCCGAGCACTCGGCAGCAACTTCCACCACAAGGCTAAAATTAGCACCGACAGGAAGAGCTCTGGAGCACGACAGGATGATTAGAGCCTCCCTGGAAAGGAGGCATCACCTGCAACGTAATGACTTTCCTCATCTCTGTCAAAATGTGCAATAACCATTGTGAAATACGATGGGGAAAAGTGAGGCAGTGAGACAGGGGAAGGTGCTTCAGCACAAAATTGGAGTGGTAGCACTTGTCCAGAGGAGAAAAAACAGGATGCTGGCTCTCTGGGCTATATCCTGGACCTGCTGCATGACTTGGATCAAATTCCTTAGAAAGACACAAAACACTTAAGGATCATGCATGCCAACTCCACCTGAGATTTGTGAACAGCAAGAAAACACCCAGATAAAAAGTAAAAAATCTCTTCTATGTATTTAACTGTATTTGTTGGGAGTGTGAATAATAGGTGTCACTCTTTTCCAGCACCAAATCTATGCTTCAAAACTCTTTGTTGGCCTTCTTTGGCTGAAAATAGCCACCACCACCCAGAACCATGTCCCTGAAAGAATGGGATTTCATTGGGTATTTCCCCTCCTATAAACTTGCCCTGTTTTAATTTAAAATAACTCATAACTAGAAAGAGCATTAAAAGTGGGTGTACTGAGCCTCCAAGTGGGAAGATGTGACTCTGCTGAGGGAGCTCATGTGTAGCTCATGGAAATACCAGTGACACTCCTGTTGCACCCAGTGCAAGTTGGTTTGACTCCATGACTCACATTCTTGTCTTGAAACTGGAAATCATAGAATCGTAGAATTATGGGACAATCAGTGTTGGGCATGACCTTAAAGTTCATCAGGTTCCATCCCCCTGCTGTGGGCGGGGACATCTTCCAGTATCCCAGGTTTCTCCAAGCCCCATCCAACCTGGCCTTGAATACTTCTAGTGATGGGGCATCCACAGCTTCTCTGGGCAACTGGTGCCAGTGTTTCAGCTCCCTCACAGGGAAAAATTTCCTCCTACTATCTAACATAAATCTCCCCTCTGTTTGGTTTGAAACAGTTTCTCTTTGTCCTCAGAATATGGCCCATCTCCCTCTCTCAGGTGGACTCTTACAGACAGGGCTCATTTGTCAGGATAACAGGAGACAGGTAAGTCCTTTGGATGAAGCTGCCATATTTCCCTTCAAGATTTCCTGGACAGAAATATGTGCACATGCACTGCACAGCTTGACAATGAACGTTCAGCGAATCCAACACATCCTGGACATGTTGGATTTGCTGGGCACACATGGGCCATCTGGCCAACACATGGGCCTCGAGCTCTGCATGTTCAGGAAGAATCTGACTGATGCACCAGGCAGACAGTGGGAGCACATGCGGGAAACCAACCCCACTGGCACCACGGTGGAGGTGGGTGGGATGCTCACAGGGCTGATCTGCGGCTGTGCCGGCATTTCGGGGCTGATGGAGATTCAGACCCAGGCAAGTGCCAAAACCCCAATATGCTCCTGGACAAAATTCAAAAGAGGACATACCCGAGGAAACACATGGTAATTCTGATGTTCTAGAAACTGAAATTGGGAATTATCTGCTTGGAGAAGATGGGATTCCAATGGGAAGGAAACGTGTCTCTTGGAAAATGAACTACATGTATAAGCAGCAGGAATAAGGGCAGAGTGTGACCTTGAAATCAAACACTCCCTTTCGATCCCAGACCTAAAATTATCCAGCAGAAGTTTCTTCAGCAACCCTAGTGCAGTTTTTAAAAAAGAACCCCTCGTGACTAGAAGTCCAAACCCTCCACGTTATGAACGCAACCAAGGCTGCCAAGGGTGCGGCACCCACGATCCCAGCGCCAGATTGTCCCTGTAGCTTAGCACCCATCTGCAGCCAATATGCTGAGCTCTTAACAAAATTGAGGGGTTTTAAAATCTGGTCTCCTGGACCTGATCCCATGGACCTGGGCTCACCAAAACCAATGGACTTCAAGGAGCTTTAGATCAGGCTTTGAGCTAATTTACTTATCTCATAGAACAGCTTAATTAACAAATGTTTGCAAAGCACTTTAGGATCCTTGCACGGACAGTGAGACTCCTCTTGCTGCCAGCCCCATTGACAAAGCAAAGAGGTTTAATGTCAACAGGGAGCAGATGAATTGTATGGACAGTGGTGGCCACAGCCAGGGGTGGAGGGACATCCAGGGTGGATCGGCCAGCCTGGAGTGCAGAGTCCCCCTGAACTGTGTGCTTCAGGGAACTGCCAGCATGTAGTGCTGTGAGCTCAGAGTGGAAGCCCTTCTAGCTTTCCAGCATTTGGGACACTTCTGTTTCACATGCACCTGAGCAGTTCTTGAAATGAGCTGTCTGCGTACAGGGATATGAGGTCTCAAAGCACTCGTGGCAATGGTATCCCAGCTTGAGCTCTCTAACTCAGGATATTCTGATTCTATGCAAGAAGAAAATAAAGAAAAGCCTGAAAAAGGTGTCCTGTTTCCAAGCAGGTGTTTACTCCCCCTGTCCTCCCCACCATCAGCTCATCACCTTAGTCTATGGGACATGGGATGCTCCCACAGCATTAAACCTTTCCTAACAGCTGCCACCTCTCCCCTAGACTTGGGTCATGTCAGTGGGCAGAGGGATGCAGCACTGGGAAGTGCCAAATTTGGCTTCACATTGATGACACAAATTCATCCAGAAAGTTTCTCTCTGTGTTAGCTCTTGATGATGACTCTAAGTTGCTGATTTGCCTGAGGACAGGCTGCTGGCACCTCCTCAGTCAATGTCAGCTTTATTCCTGCCTCCCACAGAACTTTCTGTCACCAGCCGTGGTGCCTGGCCACCCCTCCCCGACGGCTCTGGCACTGGCAGCAGCTGCAGTTTGCAGTTTCTCCCTTTTCTTTGATCATTCTGCAGCCTCCAGCCTCGGGAAGGGGCACGTGATGCTGCTGCCTGATCCCGACCTCTCTGCTCGGAGGACTCTGCCGCCGTCCCTGGCTTTAATTAATACTTTTTTTTTCTCCCTGACAGTAATTTGAGGATGTGGATTTTAAAACCTTTGGAAATACCCGCGTTTTAACTAGAAACACCGTGTTTCTGCCAAAACCTCGGCAGGGGTGTTCGCTGAGTGGATGTAGCTGTGCAGAGACTACATCCAGGGTGAAATCCTCGCTCGGAATCCTGCGCTACCTGCCCCTCAAAAATAACCTTTTACCCCTCTATCCAAGGAGCTGGAAATGATCCAGCCCCCAACAGCCCCGCAATATGAGCCCCTATGACCTACTCCAGCTCATCGAGCTGGTTCAAGCCACCTGGCAGAGCTAACTTTAACCTGAATTACTCCTGAAATCCAGCTTCCCCAGAGGCAGCGATGCCAGACGGGAGGTAAGATCATTCCTAAGCAGCTGCTATCACTGGGAAGAGGATCAAAGTCTTGGTTGTAGCCCAGTTACGCCCCCAAAATATTGTATGAACTGAGAGATGCTGCTATCAGGGACCCATCAGGATTAGTCACTGCCCATGTTGCCAATTCCTGTGATTTTTCTATGAGCGTTTCTGGTTGCCTTAAATTCCCAGCTCTGTGAGTCATGTGAATCTGCGTGAGTATGAATTTTTGTTTTTTAAAGTAAGTTTCTAGACCTTGTGGCTGTGCAGAAAAGCAAGGTGATGTAACCAGAGTGAAATCCGACAGCCCCAGGAGAAAGCAAATGAAAAGAAACTCAATTTTCAATATTTGTTTTGGAGTCATACAAAGTTTTTAGTCAGTTTGGTGATTTCTAGACCTGGCTCATGCTGCTGGAATGCTCAGAGCAGGAGCTCTATAATTTTTCCCCTTTTTCCTTTCACTTTCTGATTTCCAGGGGCACTTTCTTCTCCCGAGATCTGTGTGACAGAACTTAAAATGGAGGTGGGAGCAAAACCATGTCCCTAAAATGACGTGCTGCCTCCAGGGCAGGCATTACCACCAGCCTCATGCATGAGATCCAGCTTGGACAAGTGAAAAGTCCAAGTCCATAATTTACAGAGCAGAACATGACGCTTACCACCACGTGTGTTCCAGCACATGGGCACACACACGATCTTTGCCCACACTGGGAACACCCCTGCATGGGCACGTGTGTGCACACAAATACTCGTACACAAACGCGTGTGGTTTATGGATATATTTCAATGTACATAATTCTATGTGTTTGCACCTGTAACGCATGCTTACACAGACACACACAAGAGTTCCACCTGGTTGTAAACGTGGAGTGAGCCATAGCCAGCAGGGTGTGTGGAAGGGAACCAGCAGCGTGTGTGTGAACATCCACGTGCACTAAATGCACATTTTTGGCCATTTAACGGGGCACACCCGTGCCTGTGTTAAAACTTGCCTTGTGGTGAGTATGTGCCCCATGGAGCCACCATCCATCATATCCCAATACAAACAGACAACACCTCTTAGAAAAGCGAATATCCCAAACTTACACAAAGGAAAACATCCCAAACTGCCACTCTCAGGAGTCCCCTCACCACACAAAGGTGAAAAAAGAAATAAAGCCTCATTCAGGACACTGTTCTACAACCACGGCCAAAATGAGCTGCATGAAACACAGCAGTAGGTGAGTTCTCCTGCCCTTAGCTTTACTTTTTTCTCTCTTTTTTGAGCACACCTACAGCACAACCACGACAAGCTGTACCCCATAGCCCCTCCACGCCAGGTCCTGCCACCAGCAGCCCCTCCAGTTGGTGTCCCAGCATCTCCCTGAGTTTGTACAACACATCAGGAAACCTGGATGCCAAAACCAAACTGAAAGCAAAAATTCCCCTTCCCAAAGCGCCTGGGCAAACTCACGGGGAAAGCTGCAGCAGCACCTTACCAGCTGAGTCAGTGGATGAGCCATCTCCTTGTGCTGGGTGTCCCATCTGCCGAGTTTAGCCGCAGCTGAGATCTTCTGCTGGTAGACCCAGAAAGGGGAGGGGGGGGGAAGAAAAAACGTTCCTGTAAGGATCCCAGAGACAGAGAAAGCAAATCATACAGGATGCAGCGGGTGGCAGAAAGACCCAGGCCCGGTGACAAGGCACCAGTGCCGCCACCCCCCAGCCCTCGCCGCAGCCTTTGCCTTTGCCAGAGCTGCAGCGCGATGTGGCTCGGCGGGAGCCTCGCATCCCTCTGCATTGTCCCTCTCCAGTGCGAGCTCCGGCAGTCTCATTTCATGGGAGACATCTGGTTTGATTCAAAGGAAAGAAAGGGGTGAGGGGAGAACCACACGCTCACACACTCACCGCCCAGCCTGGCTGACTGGGAGCTGGGGAGCGATTGTCAAAGAATGCTTCCCTCCGCTGAATCCTCCTCATTTCAATGAGAAAGGCCAGCCCAGGAACGGGGCTGTCCCATGGCCCCCCCAGCATTCCCAATCTGCAGGAGGGGGCTTTGCTGGGGCACGAAGTCAAGGGTGGAGGGTTGAACACCAGCAGCCTCACCAAGCCTCGCTGTGCCTGGAGCCACTACAAGGCCTTGGGGGACTGGGGGCCCCCCCTTCTTGTTTTCCATAATTCCCAGGCCTAGTGGACATGCAGTATTGTCCCTTAAATGCTTGTGGCTGTGTCAGGGGTCTTCCCATTGCAAGACTGAAGGCCTTGTGTTTGTGGGGAACCCTTCTGGAAGGCCATGTCTTCCTTCACAGGGATGAAGCAGCGAGCTCCTTGTCCATGGGAGGGGGTTTCCTGCCTCATTGTTCTGTCATTCACCCCACTGACCCAGGTGCCCTGCTAGCCTGTACCCAAGCAGTTCCACCCCGAGGTATCCCTGCCAAGCCACCACTCCTCCCAGGGATCCTTGCTGTCCCTGTGTGTCTCCAAATGGATCCCAACCCTGGATGCCTCTGCAGCACCCCTCATGAGTGGGCAGCAACAGGACCCCACACAAACCCTGCTTCACCCATGGCCCCTCCACAATGGGCAGCACATGGTGGGTCCCCACACAGACCCCTTCCACTCGTGACCACTCCATGCTGGGCGCACCCAGTGGGTCCCATCAAAGATCCTTCCTTCCTTTGATCCCTCTATTCCAGAGGTGTGCACAGAGAGTCACCCATAGAACCCAGAGTGGGTCCCCATGCAGCCCCTACATCTGCGTCTCAGTGGGCCCCACGCAGCTCCCTCCAGCATGGTGGGTCCCCAAGGAGCCCCCTCCACATGTGACACTCCACTGCAGCCCACCCCACCCATTGCACGGTGAGTCCCACCACAGTCCCTTCCACGCATGGCACGGCTGGTCCCTTGTATCATCCCAGCCGTGTCACAGTGGCTTCCCACGCAGTCCCCACCACCTGTTCATTGCATGGCCGGTCCCCTCTCATGTCCCTAACCCGTGTCACAGTGCGTACCCCCCCACCCCCCACACCCATGTCATGGCATGGCCCTCTGCACCCCCTCCACCGGTGACATTGTGGATCCCCCTGCATCCCCCTCCGCTAGTGGCACTGCGTG
>VZTB01005215.1:142610-163930 GCA_013397245.1 Thryothorus ludovicianus
ATTTGCGTAATTTTTTTCCTCTCTTTTTAAATATATGTATATATATAAAAATCTTTAAAAAAAAAAAATAAAAACAAAAAACAAGAAAAATGCCCATGACCTTAACTATTCGCTCTGACTTGTATCTTCCTTGATAGGTGACTAAAAATGGCTTGTTGGTCTAATTCACCAGCAATAACAATAACTAAAGACAGCCCCCTCCTCCTGCACCCATCCCTTTTCTGCAGCGCCCACTGAGCCGGGTCCTTGCACTTCTCCCCTTCCCTCCCACCACGAGGATGCCCTTGGTGACCCCTTCTTGCAGTGTGAAGCAGCTGGACTGAGCCTCGCTGGCTTCAGCTGCCCCTACAATCCTTCCCAGGCTTTTGGGATAACCCCCTCGGGGTGCTGCAGTGAGGGGGACACCCCACTTGCACCTGGGCTGGAGGGTGGATCTGGGACCCGACACACCAAACTAAGTCTTCCTCCCTCTGGATTAGGAGCAGCAAGACCTTTGTGGGAAGCCTGGTCCGTGAAAACTCCATCCTGCAAAACCACCCAAAGCGGGGTCGGTTCCTGGGAGCGATATTCAGATGTAGGCAGCCTCCAAGGGGGGCCGGTGCCAAAAGGCACCGCTGGTTTCCCCTCAGCTGGCTGGGTATTGGGGAGTTCCCCGGGGCTGGCATCAGCCCGTGGGGCTGGTGGAGCCCGAGGTGACCCGTGCCGTGCCGTGCCGTGCCGTGCCGCGCCGTGTGAATGCCGTTGGTGGTGGTCTTTTTGTGTGGTGAGGACACAAGCAGTGGCACAGAGGGCAAGTGCCCAAAACCCGGGGCTGGAAGCAGAGACAGCAGAGCTGTGCTGGAAGGTGCTGAGCTGCTGGCAGGACGTGTCCTGGTCTGGGCAGGATCTGCTCCAGGGAGGGACCCAGGGACCAGGGCAGGACATGTCCAGGTCCAGGCAGATTCAGCTCCGGGAGGGACGGAGGGGCTGCAGCTCGACGCTCGCTCAGTTCAGCGCTGGGATTTCCACACGTGCTTTGCCAAATTGCCGCCGGTTTCGGCGCTGGCTGCAAGCAAGGAGCGAGGACTTGGAGCTGGGCGGGATTTGGGACTCATCCGGCGACCTTTCCTTGTGGATNCAGGACATGTCCTGGTTCGGGCAGGATCAGCCCCGGGAAGGAACCAGGGCAGGACGTGTCCAGGTCCAGGCAGGATCAGCCCCAGGGAGGGACAGAGGGACCGGGGCAGGACGTGTCCTGGTTCGGGCAGGATCAGCTCCAGGGAGGGACCCAGGGACCAGGTCAGGACGTGTCCAGGTCCAGGCAGATTCAGCTCCGGGAGGGACGGAGGGGCTGCAGCTCGACGCTCGCTCAGTTCAGCGCTGGGATTTCCACACGTGCTTTGCCAAATTGCCGCCGGTTTCGGCGCTGGCTGCAAGCAAGGAGCGAGGACTTGGAGCTGGGCGGGATTTGGGACTCATCCGGCGACCTTTCCTTGTGGATGTGACCTCGCGGGCGGAGCCGAGCCGTGTCAGGGCTCCCCGGTCCCGGCGTGGCGGGGAGATGTGACCAGGGAGGGTCGCGGGGTGTTGGGGTCGTGCCCTGTCCCCCAAAAATGCGTCCTCGGGCCGTGTTTGCGAACTCCTGGACAAGGGACGGTGCGGGGGAGCGAGTGACAAAACATAAAGGGAATCGGAGGGAAAAGTAATATCATACTGTGATGTCATCCTCATCGACATAAATTATACAGAGAATAGTATGTATTATAACGCATAACAAAAGAAAGAAAAAAAGAACCAAAATTGGATTTATAGTTAATGGGGAGATACTATAAAAATATCTTGTCCTAGCTCCCATTTGCAAAAGTATTTTTCAGCTGGAGGGATATCTATTATTTTTTTCTCTTTTCTTTCTTTCTTAAAAAAATATTAATCTTCATACATACAAAGGCTCAGACTGTTAATATTGTAAACCTCTGAAATCAAAATACTCCAACCTGTTTTGTTTGGTGTTTGAAGGGTTTATTTTGATGCATTTCCTGGTGTTTTTTAAAGAGAGAGAGAGGAGGGAAAAAAAGATTAAGATTTTAAAATTAGAACATTTCTTTATAATTTAATATTCTATTTTAATAAATGCATTTATTACATGTAAATGTAGCAAGGAACTGGGCTAATAAAAATACTTTTTATTAGGTAATTTATTATAAGAAAAAAGGATATTTTATTTTATGATAAAGTGATCCTTAAAAGTTTAGAAGGTTTAGAATATATGTAGGTTAAAAAATACATTTGTATCCAGAGTATTGCTTAAAAAGTGTTTTTAATATATGTTTCCTTTTTCGTGTGTGCGTGTGTGTATGTTAAGGTGATAGTTATGGTGCAGATAGCCCTTTCCACAAATAAGAAATTAACACAGTTGGATGTATTTAAACAAAAAAAAAATTAAAAAAGGTAATTAAAAACAGAGAAGTAGAAGAGAAAAACCACTATAAACCCAAGCCTGTGCCCCCATCCTGTGGCTGCTCCATCTGGGAATCCCTTTGGAAAGTGTTGAGGTCTGAGCGGGCTTCAGCTCGGGGCTGGCTCTGGGGCAGTTTTTGGGCAGCATCACCCTGCACTGGCCCTGCTGTGGCTCAGCCCTTCCTGGGCACCCTGAGCACCCCAGGGTCCAACCCGAGCTGACCTGAGCCACCCCCTGTGTGGGTGCCAGGGGACAGAGTCTGCTCCTGCTGAGATTCCCTGTGGAAAGCCAGGTGCTTACAGGACAAAGCTGGCACTACCCAGCTCCCTGCCCTCCTCCTCCTTGCTGCCAGCACTGCCTGATCCCATCCTGGGGAGCCAGAGGAGTTTTGTCCTTGATCTGGTTGCAATGTGAGGGTTTATGGTCCCTGGGCAGGACCGATGGCCATTGCTGGCACAGACACCTGGCTGGACACGCTCGAGGGGCTCTGGAGACCTGCTGGGTGGTCACTGCTGCCTCCCTTTTTGGCTTTGGCTCCGTCTCTTCCTGTGCTGGGCGGGTTACGGGCACAGGAGGGCTTGGTCCATGTGTTCAGGCCAGGCATGATCTTGAGAACTTCCATGGCCATTCCTCTGGAGCTTGTGCCGGACCAGAACCACTTGGCGTGGTGCTTTGACCAGCCAGGGGCTGAGTTCACACAGAGCTCCTGGCCAGCTCCAGCCCATCCTAGATGGGAACTGGTCACCTCATCTGCTCCCCCAAAGCAGTGTGGGCACAGCTCCTGCAAGACCCCGTTTGCAGAGACAGCCAGAGCAATGGGAGTGGGTTCTGAGCTTCCTTGAATGCAGGACAGCACTTCAGCATGTGCTTGGCTCCAGCACATCCTGAAGTGTTTCACAGGATCTTGTCCTAGGGGCTGCTTTAGGGATGTGCTGAGCAACCCCTGTGGGCTGAGGAGTGGGGAAAGTTTGTCCCCCTCACACCCCAAATCCATCCTGTGCCCTGCTCCCCCTCCCAAAGCAGCAGGAAGTCGGGGTGATGCTTCTGCTCTGTTGCCTTTCAAAGAAGCATTTTAAAATAAGATTTTTTTTCTGTTTGTTTGTTTGTTTGTTTGTTTTAACCAAAAATGAGAAGAAAAAAAAAAAGGTTTGCATTGATGGGTATTAAAAAATGTAATAATAATAAAAAACATTCAAATTTATTTCATATAATCCTAGAGTAAAGATTAAAAAAAAAAATTAACTAGTGCAAATAGTAGATGCTATCCATATTGTTTAATCTATAGTAGATCCAAGTGATCCCAGACAGAGCAGAATGTAAAATAAACTTGTGAACACGATCATTGTTAACTTCCCCAGGAATTCCATCTTTTTTTGGTACTATTTTCCTGAAGCAAACAAATAAATGACTGAAAGCCTAACAAAATAATGACCACCAACTGGTACCTTCTGTCAATCAAAGTCCTGAAGTTATTTTTATAGAGGGGAAAAAAAAAAGACAAAAAAAAAGGGACTAATAATATGTATTTTTTTAAAAATATACATTTGGGGGGGTTATGTTGCTTTTTTAATAAAAATAGACAGATTTGGCTAGTCATGGAACAAAATAAGGAAGTTTTAGGCCATTAATTTTTGCCTTATTCTGACTTCCAGCCTTGGGCTTGGAGCAGGAAATTGCAGAAAAATGTTCAAAGTTGCTGTTACTTTTCTTGGGCTGTTCTTGGTTTTTGAACTTCTCCAAGCACCAAAGGTGTGGGAAGATCCCAGGATGGACAGGTGGGACCATCCCAGGTGGGAAGGAGAAGGAAAGATTGGGTGATGTCCCCTCTGTAAGGTGACAGACAGAGCTCAAAGTCAGCGAGGTGCCGGGCGGAGGCTCTGCCATTGCACTGGGCAGTGTCATGGCTTTAGGGTTTGTTCCCTCTTTGTTTGTTTTCTTTCTTTTTCTTGGTTCTCTCTCACCCCGGTTGCAACTGCACTGGGAGGCGCCGTGCACCTCGGGTTGAGCTCACTTGCTTAGCACGTGACATCTTCCAGATTTGGTTTGTTGGGTGTTTCTTTGCTTGGCGTCCAAATATCAGTTTTGAGCCTTGGAGCTGCGGGTGAGGTGTTTGGATAAGTCCCTGCTGGCCCAAAAGGGCTTTCTCGCTGCCAGGATGGGCCATGACATCCCTGATCCCACAGCTTTGCTTCCCGACAGCTGCCCCGAGCTGTCCTGCTCAGGGGGCAGGAGTCGTGGCACGTGCCTGCTTTTTGCTGCAGGAGCACAGAGGAGGATGAAGGCTGTTCTTAGCCAGCACAGTGTGTTGTGCTCTGCATGGATCCCGAGTCCCTGCAGTGCCCAGAGTGGGAGCAAGGGCTCCCTGAGCCAGCAGCACGCAGGGGGTGCTGCGATGGCAGACCCACCCCACCCTGAGCACTGCAGGGCAGGGCAACACAGCCCTGGCACCAGCACTGGGGCAGGACGTGGCCCATGCCCCTGCCAGCTGCTCCATTCATTCCAGAGACAGGCCAGCACTTCTCTCTGGAGTACTGGTGATGCTTTTCACTGCACCAAAATCTCTGCTTAAAGGAGAGAACTCAGAAAGAAACATCCAAGAGGCAATGTTGTCATTAGCAAAGCCGATTTCTGCAAAGAAAACATCCTTGGAAGTTTGGTTCCCTCTAGGTTTAGCCTTTGCTCCTCTCCTCTGTGTTGTGGCTCAGCCGTAGCAAACCCATGGATCTCCTGCAGCTTGGGAGCATCCACACAGATGCCTTTGAGAAGCGTGCTGGCCTCCCCTTGCTCCCTGACAGTGCCTGCTTCGGGGGGCTGGGGTAGCCTTTACCAGCATTCATCACTCAGCAAAGCCATGCAATAGGTCAGGACAGGAATGAAGACAGTTCTCATTCGGTTTCTGCGTATAAATAGCACTGTGAATCTGAGATCCCTCCCCGGGACCCTCCTGGCACGCTGGGGCGTTTCGGGAAGCAGGGCACGATGCCTCCTGCACTTCTCAGGGGGTTCATGCTCGGTGGAATCGAGCGCCTGGTCCTTCCCTGCCAGGGTGGTGAGGCGGCCTGTTTGCTCTTTCGGTTTTGTTTTACCTCATTTTTTTTTTATTTTATTTGATACTTGAAGAAGCATCAGTGATGGACATTGTACAGTGGTGCCCTGGACTGGAGAGTGGATGCACTTTATTGTCATTTGTATGTGGACAGTGGGTCTCATCCCACCTCTGCCGAGCCCCAGCAAGGTGTCCTTGGTGGCTGCAGAGCCAGTGTGGGCTGGTTCTTCCAAAACCCTTTCTAGGATGTTAGGGAGCAAACTCTTGTGTTTTAGTGTGGATTTTCACATCCTGTAGAAACTTGAAGTCATATTCTGCTGTCAATTGACTCAGTGAAAAATTCACCTGGAATTGTGCTAGGCAGACTTAGATTTGCCAGTGCCATGCCAGCAGGAGACAGCAGAGGTTGGGCAGCTCCTACCTCCCTCCTGTGTGACTCCCCCATTCCAAGGGGTTACTCTGCTGGAATCTGGAGTCACTGCAGCCCTGGCAGGCTGCAGCATCCCCGCTGGATCTGCTCCAGCATTGCTTCAGGGCTGCTAATGGAGCAAATTGAAAGTCACCCCCAGTAAAGTGACACTAATGTAAAATCTGGAGTAGTTCCACTACTTTCTGTGTGAAAATGAAGTTCCCCTCCAATGGTGGCACTGGGTTGCTGACAGCAGGATGTGCTTTCTGGGCTTATGATGATGCTTTTGAAACAACTTGCAGAGAAACGGAGCAGTGAGACGTAGCAGTGTGGTGTGGCCATTGAGATCTGCTCTTGGCTTCTGGGAGCTGGGACACAAGACGTGGTCACAGGCTGTTTTGCTTATCTGTGATACCATCAGCATTCTTTTTTCCTTTTTCTTTATGAATTCTGTTCAAGATAATCGTAAAAAAAAAAAGGGTGGAAAAAAAGACCAGGGGCTGGATTCTGTTTTGCAGTATGGGATTTGCTCCTGAGTTAGAAAGCAGTGTTAAACAAACATGAAAGGCAATGGGCATGAGGGCTGGCGGATCCCAGACTGGCAGGTCTGGCAGCTGCTGCAGAGTGGGCTCTGATCCCAGCCCCAGGCAAGCCAAGGAAATCCCCAGGGATGCCCAGAGCAGCCCCTGGGCATCCGACTGTGAGTCTGCAGAGGATTTCCTCTAGCTCTGTCCTGGTATCAAAGAGATCCAGGCTCCAGCTTGCTGCCGTTGGGACTCTGGAAGAGCAGTTCCAGTGCAATTTCCCACATGAGATGTGCTAAAACAAAACCCAAGCCACAGGGTGCCTGCAGCAGCTGATCTCGCCAGTCCTCACCCAGGGTGGCACAGCCCTCCCCAGCCCTTCATGGCTTTGCTTGCACAGCATCGTGGTGGCTTCCTCTCGTCCTCTCTTCAGACTAATGTACAAGTTTGAGTGTATCCACTGTCCCTTCAGTCTGGGTGCTGTGGCAGGGTCCTGCTCCACGGTACTCCCACCTCATGCTGAGCCAGCTGGCCACAGAGTGGCCCGGCCACTGCTGGCCGTGCCCACTGTGTGGCCCTTCCATTGAAAGTCCATTCCCTATTATTTTGTATTTGCTTTGTTTATTTTTTTTGTTTTGTTTTGTTTTTCCTCTTTTCTTTTAACATCATAGGAAACCTGTAGTCGGGATTGTTACTATTGGAAACCGATCACATGTTCCATCCAGGTATTTTCACCTCTCTGGCATTACGCAAAAATAAAGGCCTGAGAGAGAGATATAACCGAACATAGAAGTAGAGTTAGGCTTCTTGTCTGAGTTTTTGAGGCATATAGTATAATGGGAGAAGGAAAAAAAAAAAATTAAAATAAAATAAAATTAAAATAATGATGTTGCACAACTTGTAGAAAACAAAGAAGGGAAAGGGTTAATGTATTAAATGTGCTAAATTACATTAAGAACTTAATTTTATTAAAGTATTATTACTTAAGAAACTTGGTATCTGCTCTTGGTTTGTGTCTGTTCACACTCCAGGAAGGGCCAGGAGCAGTGGTTGGGAACAAGGCCCTGCTGGGCTGAGTTACTGGGCAGCGGGGCTGGACCTCCTCCTGCCACCCCTCCTGCATCTCCCACCAGTCCCCGCTTTCAGCACCACTTCTTGGGGTTCATAAGAGCATTTTGGAGATGATGAGCCTCCTGGGGCAGCTGCTTCTCCCAGTGCTGGTGCTTGTGGGTCCCACAGCCGTGAGCCACCCTCTTCCACATTTCACCCTTCCCACTTCTTCATCCCAGCAGAAAACATACAGGAACTGGAAAGCCTGGAACAAAACTGAGCTGCCCAGCACAAAAGTGCCTCCACGAGCCTAAATGAACTCATCATCCTGAGTCCATGTCAGTGCCTGGCTGACAGCATGTCCAGCAGCAGTGAGGCCCAAAGGACACTTGGCTCAGCCCTGTCCCTTTGTGGAGCTGCATCCATGCCCTGCATACTCTCATCTCCAGCCCGTGGGGCTGACCTCACCTCTTGGCACCATGTTTTGGTGTGGGCAGATGGTGTGGGAGGAGGAGGTGGTGCTTGGCAGCTCCAGCTGGTCTGCATGTTGCCAGGGCTTTGCCAGCTGAGGTGGGCATGGGGTAAAGCACAGCCCATGGGGCAGTGGCCATTCATGTCGGGACAGCCTTCAGCTGTAGTCAGAGCCAGGGTATGACAAAGGATGGGTCTGGCCAGCTCAGGGATGAGGCTGCCTCTGGAGGGGGCAGTGCCAGGGTGGAGGGACACAGTGCCAGGGGGCTGGAGCCAAGGTTAAGGTGCTGCCAGGGCTGGGATGGCTGCACAGTGGGTGGATAAAAAGGGGCACCCATATGGTGCAGTCACTTCTGCGCCCCATTTGTGCATCCCAGCACTGCTCCTGTGCCAGCAGCAGGATCCCACCTGCTCTCCTCACCCTGGATTTCAAGCTGTCCCCCATGGCCTCCCAGCAGGACATCCCCTTGCCCAGGCCACAGTCATACCTTCCTCCTCCTCACCCTTCATTGCCTGTGGATGTTTCCCAGCCACCCCATGTGGGGCTGGCACTGCTCTTACCTCAAGGAAAGACCTGGCAGAGAGAGAAAAGGCTTCAACAGCAGCTTTATTTGGGTTTTTTGCCTCAATTTCTGTTTCATCTAGAAATCATGACCCAATGGGGAACCCTGGCCCAGATCCTATTGGCACAGCCAAGTGAGATGCAGAGACTGGGGGCAGCTGTGGAGGGAAAGAGATCCCCCAAAACCCCACCCTGTGACAGGGGCTACACTCCCAGTACTGGGTCAATGGGGCAGGCTTTCCCACTGCACCCCCCTTGACTGACACGTGCCAATCACCCCTGACAGCAGCATGGGGCTCAGCACAGTCTGTCCCAGCACCTTGGGTGATGCCCACCCTGGGGAGTGGCTGCTGTCCCCCAGGCAGGGGACAAGGTCACTGTCATCCCACTGATGCAGCAGACACTCCATCCAGTGGTGGCATGTCCCCAGGCTGGGCCATGCAGCCACCAGCCACAGTGGCCAAACACTCGAGCAGGGAAGGGCCAAGCCATACCAGAGGGTCCTTGCAGCAGGAGCTGAAGGGTCCCCAGTGCTGACACTGGCTCCACACAGGAAGCTGTGCAGAGGGACCATGTGGTCACCCTCAGCCCCCCAAATCCTTTGTTCCCTCCTCAGGGCTTCCCAAAGGCCAAGGACCCCCAGCCCCTGCTCCAATCTCTTTTAATGCAAGAGTCACAGCTTTTCCCTTTGCTGGGGTCATGCCACAGGGAGGGGGTCACAACACAAAAACAGGGTCACCCCCACACCCCACCCTGAACATCCCCAGTAGCACCCAGAGGCACTCCCAGCTCTTGGTGCCACAGGGACAGGGCTGGGCACAACCGGCCCATCGCTGCTGGTTCCACCAGGCAGGAGAAGGATGCACCCAGTGCCCCCCTCCACACCCACCCCACGGGCTGCACACAGGGTGTCACCAAACAGGGACCAAGTTCGGGCTTGTTCAGTGCCACCCAGTCACCCAGCAACTGTGTCTGCAGGGCAGAAGGGAGCAGGGACACCGGGGATGGCATGCCTCCAACCTTGGGGAGAGAGAGGAGACACCCTGATGCTTTGCCTCCCTCCATTTTTGTTGGTCCCACATCAACACAGGTGGAGAAGCACAAGGGCAGGATGATAGTGCACAAAAAGCAGCCACCAGCCTGCACCGCTCAGGGAGCTGTGGCAGGCAGAGGTAGAGGGTGAGACACACGATGCCACCATGTGCTGGGTGGTGGGGGGTCAAGGCAGGGGCACCCCGGGGGCTCAGATGTTCTGGCAGCAGGGCGTCTGCCGGCCCTCCTGCTGCGTGGGCAGCACCCGGATGGGCTCGATGGTGGTGGAGGGGCCAAACTCCGACTCTGGCTGCCCAGTGATCTGCCTCTGGGACACGATGCGGTAGATCTCTGCCAGCAGAGAGAGGGAAAGTGAAGAGATTCTTTAAGGTAAGTATTTCAGTGGAGGATCAGCTCCCTCCACAAACACATAGCTCCAGGGGTGCAAATGTCCACCACTCCCCATCCAGGGGGAGCAGGATTCCAACCCAGATCCCATCCAGTACAGCCAGGCCCCCAGGGGTGTCCTGAGAGGACACAATGTCCAAAGCCATCTCTATTCCTGTCCCTCCCTTTCCTGGTTGCCCATTACCTGAGAGGATGTTGTGGAAAGCTGTCTCCACATTGGTGGAATCCAGAGCAGACGTCTCAAGGAAGGACAACCCGTTTTTCTCTGCAAGAACAGCGTGAGCTCAGGTGGGTGCCATGGACTCCAGGCAGATGGGATGGGACTGGACAGGGTGGGGGAGGATACCTGCGAAGCTCTTGGCCTCATCGGTGGGCACAGCCCGCAGGTGCCGCAGGTCGCTCTTGTTGCCCACCAGCATGATGACAATGTTGGCGTCAGCGTGGTCCTGCAGCTCCTTCAGCCAGCGCTCTGCGTTCTCATACGTCAGGTACTTGGCAATGTCATAGACGAGCAGAGCTCCCACTGCCCCCCGGTAGTACCTGGAGGACAGTGAGGGGACGGGGTCACAGCAGGGTCCCAGGCGAGGGCCACAAGGTGGGAGCAAGGAAACTCACGCTGAGG
Organism: Thryothorus ludovicianus; assembly: GCA_013397245.1. Taxonomy (NCBI): domain Eukaryota; kingdom Metazoa; phylum Chordata; class Aves; order Passeriformes; family Certhiidae; genus Thryothorus; species Thryothorus ludovicianus. The sequence continues at coordinate 153,172 of VZTB01005215.1, forward strand.
TGATGGCCCGGTACCGCTCCTGCCCAGCCGTGTCCCAGATCTGAGCTTTCACTGTCTTGTTGTCCACCTGGATGCTTCTCGTGGCAAACTCCACCCCGATGGTGCTCTTGCTCTCCAGGTTGAACTCATTGCGGGTGAAGCGTGAGAGGAGGTTGCTCTTCCCCACCCCTGAGTCCCCGATGAGCACAACTGGGGGGCACAAATACAGCGTCAGCTCCTCCAGCCACCCAGGAAAGCCACCCCATCCCACAGCCTGGCAGGGATGGTAATCTCCTCATCTGCCCCCCCATCCAGACCTCATGTCCATCTCATCCAGGAGAAGCTGACAGGTGAGGCATGAAGCACAGCAGGACCAGTTGCCTCCACTCCTCCCAGCAGCATCACTGCTGCCTCTAAATATCCCTTGAGAAAATCCCTGCTTTCACTGGGAAGTTGCTGGAAGTTTCTGACCCCGGAGACAGGAAGGCACCATAAGCATTGACGTACCCGAAATGGGCAGAAAATCAGTGTCAGGACCTGTGTGGGGAGAGCCAGGCCAGAGGCCAGGCAGAGCTGGGGCTCCTCTTGCCAACTTTGTGTGCCCTCCAACCCTGAGGGCACACTGGAGGACTCAAAGACATGGTTTGAAAGGAAGCATCCTTCTCTGCTGCTGCCGGCCCTGCCCATGAACTGGGAAGTCCCTGGGTGTGGGTTAAATGCATTTTCTGCTCGTCCCAGATCTGGCTGGTTCCTGTAAAACCTGGTGAAACAGGCTCTGGGGAGCTTTATCACACATCTCCCCAGTCAAGTTTGTTGAGTTTATGACTCAACAGGTTTTTGGTTTTATTTTTTAAGTTATTTTTGATTCCCTCACTGCTGATCCTTTTCATTCCCCAGGTGTACTCAGACACTTCACCCACCTGTGGGACATGTCTGCCCACCAGGGTTGGACAAGAGCAGGGCTGAGGTCACAACCATCCAGTGACCACGGTGGGGAGGACACAGGAACAGCAGCACCAGCAAGGGACCACTGTGGTTCTACACACTGCAGGAGCCTCAGCAAGGCACAGCTACACTCAGCCAAGGCTCAGCAGCCACCATCCTGCAAGGACATTGCTCCATGTCCTGGGAAGCTGGAAGGGATAACCCCTTCCCACCAGCTCCAGCTCATAGACTTGGCTCCCCTGCATGATGCAAAGCCTCCCACAGTGCAACCACCTTGTTGGTGAAACCCTCAGTGTAGGGCAGGCAGCACACAGCCTGGTGCCAGGAAGCTGAGCAGTAAGTGGAGTAACTCTCTAGGATCACTGAGGGAAGCTGGAAGGGACCAGAGTATTGCTGGCAATTGCTGGGTCAGGATAGCCAGCAAATGAGGGGAGGGCAGCTCCTCCACAGCATCACAGAATGGTTTGGGTGGACGGAACTGTAAATCCTATCTTGTTCCATCCCCAGGTTGTTCCAAGCCCCGTCTAATCTGGTCTTGAACACTTCTTGAGGCATGGGGCAGCCACAGCTTCTTTGGGCAACCTGTGCCAGGGCCTAACCACCCTCACAGCCAAGAATTCCTTCCCAATATCCTAACTCTGCTCTCTGGCAGCAGCAAGCCATTGCCCTGTCTCTCCAGGCCCTTGTCCAAAGTCTCTCTTCAGCTCCCTTGGAGCCCCTTTAGTCACTGGAAGGGGCTCTGAGGTTTCCCCAGAGCCTTTTCTTCTATGAAATACAAATATGCCCAGCTCTCCCAGCCTGGCTCCAGCCTTTGGAGCATCTCTGTGGCCTCCTCGACTTCTTCCAGGAGTTCCACATCTTTCCTGTGCTGGGAGGTCCCTGAGCTGGAGGCAGCTCTGCAGAGGGGTCTCATCAAAGTGGAGGAGAGGGGCAGAATCCTCCCCCACCTCTGCCAGGCTGCTGGGGAGACCTCAGCTGCTGCCCACTCTATGGAGGTCTGAGAGGACCCTAATGGCCTGGACTACCCTGGACAAGACAGTAGGAAATGCAGGCCAGTGGTGAGCCAGGGTGGTTATCACTTTCAGAGCTTCCAAGTTTTCATCTGAGGTCAGTTTTTACCAACAGGAAATTGCTGCTCCTCCAGCTCAACTGCCACAATTATCCTGGCATGCTCCATGGTAGGGTCTGGAGGGCTTTGGACCACACCAGGGATGCAGAGTGGGTGGTGCAGGGTCCTGCAGCCTAAGGGGCTGATGAGCCTCGTGTGCCTGAGCTTGAGTGGCTTGAGGAGCTGGAGCAGCATCCCCTACCCTAGGCACAAAAGCATTTGACACATCCTGTCCTCACTGCCTCCAAGCATCCTTGGCACACCATATCTCACTGCAGGGATGGAAACAGCCTGGAGCTCCACACAGGGCCCCAAGGAAGGGTCTCAGGAGCAGCCAAGCCCAAAGCTGCTCCTCAGCCATACTGAGCTCCTCCAGCAGTAGGAGCCCCTCCAACATCATTGGGGCCTTGCACAGCTGGAATGTGCACTGTGCTTTGCAACAACTGATGCAAACTTTGCAACTTTTCAGTGGAACTCAGGGATAATGCTGCTTCCAGCTGTGACAATCTCCCTTTTCTCAAGGGAGAGGCTGGACTTGCAGGGCTGTTGGACCCTGGGAGCAGTAGCCCAGCTCCATGCCCCTGGACACTGCATTCCCCTTTGACTTTGCTCATGCTTCGGAAGGGATGAGCTGCCCTTGCATTGAAAATCGAGTTCTCCTATTTTTTAAGAACTCCAGAGACCACCATGAGACCCAGGAGGGGAATGAAGAGCCTATGGTGAGCTGCTCCCAGCCCTGGCTCCTGCAGGATGACATTGGATGGACAGACACAGGAGAACCATATACTGAAACCCCCTCAGAGCCACATAGCTGGCACTGCACCAGGTGGGAAGTGCAGAACAAAGCACTTGGGAGAGCTCCTGCCTGGGCATCGTACTCGAGGTGCCACTCAGCATCAGAGTTTCCCCCACACCAGGTCCCAGACTAACTCCGAGGGAGGAGGATTTTCCTGGGCAGCAGCCAGGGGAGGTATGCAAGGAGCCAGGGGCTACCAGCACTTTGCTGGCTGGAATTACGTTGTGTCAATGGCTAGAATTACAGGCCTGTGTGGGTAGGCTGACTCACAACCACCCACTGGTGAGCTCACACCCTGGATTTTACGGCTCACAGGGCTGTGGCATTGTCAAGAGTCCGTTTGCTTCCCCAGCACCTGCTTTGGCCACAGCAGACCACAGGGAAGCCTGGCATGCACAGGGATGGGGGAACTTCACGGGGATGCTGGGGTCCCACAGGCAGAAACGCCAATGCTGTGTCTCCAAGAGCCTGTCCCTGTCCCCCACCTTCCCCGTGCACAGCAGTGAGGTCAGAGCATGACCAGCACCAAAAAGGACAAGCCCGGATCCTGGGATCCTCTCTCTCCACTGCAACTGGGGAACAGCACGGGTTTCTCTCCTGGGATTGACTACTCAGCTCCCAGATGTGCTCCCCTCACCCAGTGCTGCAGAGCAGAGCACCCACGGGCGCTCGGGGGTTAACACGGCACCCACAGAATCCCACGGATCAGCTCTCCCCACCACCCCCGTGTCCAGCATCCTGCCATGGCCACGGCCACCCCTCCAGGGCGCTCTGGCCGGGGCTGCAGCCTCCTCCCGCAGCAGCAAGGAGCGGCTCTAATGAGCATCGGGACCATGGGACCAGCTCCAGCAAACCCTCGGACCACGCTGGCACTTCAACCCCAGCCTCACCAGCGTCCACCCTCCTTCCCAGCACAGCGGAACGCCACAACAAGCCTCCCCTCCTCTTCCCGTCCCGAGAACTGGGAACTGAGTGTTACATCCCAGTACGAGCCCCAGCTCCCAGTCCCACGCCGAGGGTGCTGCGTGGAGCCAGCCCCGACGGCAGCAGGCAGAGAGCGGGCTCACTGCAGCCACGGCCAGCACACCCACCTTTGAAGAGATAATCGTACTCATCGTCCTTGCCCCGCATCTCGCCCGCCACCAGAGCCCCAGCTCCACTGGGCCAACTGGGATTTCCGGGCCCTACCCAGCCCCGGCAGGGGCTGTCCCCCGCCACCCATTGGTGGCCACAGCCTTTCCTGCTCCACACCCATTGGCGGCCGGGGCTGCCAGTCAGCACTCAGGTGTGCTCACCTAGGCCAGGTAAGGGGGGCAGGGATGCTGACAGGCCACCACCTGTGTGCGCTCCTGGTGGGGGCAGTGACGGCCCACGCAGAACCGTGGGTGTGACACGGAGCTGGGCTGGCACGCCTGGCCTGGTGCAAAGGGAAAGCGAGGGATGACACGGAGAATCCAGCAGGAATTACCCAGTTTCTGAGGAGTTTCAGATAACTGGAAGAGGCTGTGTCATCATTTGAACTGATAAAAGTTCAAATAGGGGACCTAAACTAGGAAAGGCTGCATGGGGAGGGCGCACAGGGGGAGCATGGATTCAGGGTGGGAGGGGGTGCAGAGAGGCCATGGCAGCGGGGTAGAGGGGGCACAGGGGAGCCGTGGCATCCAGCTGGGCTGCTTTGGAGGCCACGATCTTCAGCACATTATGAAGGTGGGGATCCAGGGCGTCGACCACAAACACGCAGGAATTCCAGCTCAGTAAACCTGCATTTCACAAGTCCTTTAATGATTGTGTCACGCCCGTGCTGGACACAGAGCTGCTCCTGGCCCTGTGGCGCTGGGCCCTGTGCCAAGCCCTGTCCCACCATGTAGACAGCAGGCATCTTTACTTGGTCCTGCTGCCATTTGTGCCCCATGTCTAGGCATGGGACAGATGTCTAGGGATGAGACAGCCAAGGGCTGAGTGCTGCCACTTCACACCCTAGGGTTTGGCTTGATTCCAGAGCAGTCCCTGGTGGGACAGAAACCTGTTGGTCAGCCACACCCTCAGTGCACAGCACAGGGTAGCCCTACAGGAGCAACCCCAAAGCCAGAGGTAATCAGAGAGGCTCCTGTTGCTGGCATGATTCTGCCCAGAACCTCCTGGCTTCTTCCCCAGAGATGCCTCAGGGCTGTCCTGGTCCTTTTGCCCTGCAGGTTCAGGAGGGCTGATACGATGCGTGACAGTGGTGATGCTAATCAGGACCCAGCAAAAATAAAACAGAGAGAGAAGAGCTCCTGGAACTGGTGCTTCTCAGTTTATGGCAGAATTTGGCCCCTGTCCAGGCTGCTGGTTCCCACTGCACCAGGACAGGGGTGGCAGTGCAGGAAGGGTGACACCAGCCTGTGCTGGTGGCCACTGGTGTGTCCCGGGGCTGTGGGGTTCCCTGGGGACTTCCCGGGGTGCCCAGTGGGCTCAGAGGGCCACGCAGCACGGGCGCCTCTCTGCTTGTGCTGGGGCTATGCTTGCAGAGGTCTCGCTGGCAAGTGACACCGTGTTGCTTTGGCTGCTACTCTGCTTCTGCTTCTGCACTTTGTAGAAGATTTCTGCAAAAGAAGAAGTACCAGGGTGTCCGTGTGTCAGCCAAGGCCTCCTGGGGATGCAGGGACAGCTTCAAGCCTGCAGCCCCCATTGCTCACCCACAGCTTGGCATGCCAGTCCCTCTTCTTCCCCTCTAGGCAGCAGGGGGGTGATTGAGGGGTGACAAGGGAGCAGCTCCCACAGGTTGCATCCCTGTGGCGCTTGGGGAACTCCCTGTGCTTGGGCAATTTCCTCTTGCCCAACCTGGGATTAGTGCTTCACCCTGTGCTGGGGCTGGCAGCTCACTGGGCCAGGCTGGTTCAGCATAGCACTGCATGGCACAGCATGGCATGGAATGGCATGGCTTGGCATGGCTCGGCATGGCATGGCACACCTCACTGCCCAGATGCTGCTGGCTGCCATTCCTGGAGAGCTGCTCTTGGATTCCATCTCTGACCCCCCAAGTTCCCACAGCCGGTTTGGCAGGATGCTGGAGACACCAAGTCATGAGCCCAGGACAACAGGAAGGAGACTGGAGATTATGGGGGAGAAACTGCCCCTGGAGCTTCAGGGATACCCTTGGGCTGTAAGAACAAAGCTTCGGGTGAGGACTGAAACACCCAGCACCAAAGGCTGAAAACCAAATCAGCCAGGAAGACAACACCGAAAGACCTCATGAAACTAGCCCCAAAGAGCTGAAGTAGAACAGGGAGAGAAGCGCTGTACATCATCTGCCCAGCCCTGCATCCCTGGGAAAGGGACTCTGCAATGCCCTGGGACCCTGCTGCATCACTGCACCAGTGCCTGTACCTTTCAGGATGGTTGTAAATGCTTCCTCAACATTGGTGGAGTCCAGCGCCGAGGTCTCAACGAACAGCAGTCCATTGTTGTCTGCAAGGAGAGGAGCCCACTGAGAATGATGCAGACCCCAGTGAGGACACGGCTCCAATCTGGAGCTCTTTTAGAGATGTTCAGGAGCCTGCGCTGGTGCAGGTACACTCTGTTGGGGAGGTTCTCAAGCTCCCAGCCCTGTGGTGGGGTGCCAGCCTGTACCTGCAAACATTTTCGCCTCCTCCATGGGCACCTCTCGAGCCTGTGAGAGGTCAGTCTTGTTCCCCACCAGCATGACAATGATGCTGGCCTCAGCATGGTCGTACAGCTCCTTCAGCCAGCGGTCCACCACATCGTATGTCTGGTGCTTGGTGATATCAAACACGACCAGGGCACCCACAGCCCCTCGGTAATACCTATGACAGAACCCCATGATCATTCCATGCTCCAGATCCCACCCCCTGCATCCTCACCCATGGGGCTGACCCCAGGTCCCAGGAGAGGCCAGGATGTCTGGACTCCCATCCTTACGCTGAGGTGATGGCGCGGTACCGCTCCAGGCCAGCAGTGTCCCAGATCTGAGCCTTCACCACGGCGTCTCCCACCAGGATGGTGCGCGTGGAGAACTCCACGCCGATGGTGGTGCGGCTGTCGTGGTTGAACTCGTTGCGGGTGAAACGAGAGAGCAGGTTTGTTTTTCCCACCCCAGACTCCCCAATCAGGACGACTGTGGAAGGAAGGAGAAATCCCACTGGATTGCCCCAGCTACCAGCACTGGTTGCATGGGCATTGCTTGCTGTCCAATGACCCCAGACAGGTCGCAGAGGCTGGGCAGCTGTGGGGGTTTGACCCCTGGTGTGGTTGCTCCTTCAGCAAACAGGAGTCCCCATGGGAGGACAGGTGTGTTCCCTAGTGCTGGTGTGGCCCCAGAACTGTTCAGAGGGCCATGGCTGCTGGGCTCTGGGCAACAGGAGCAGGGCAAGGATGTTGGTGAGCTCTGGGTCACCCGGCTGCAGTGGGCACCCAGGATGGGTGGCACACCAGAGCCTGTCTGTCCCCACTTGCCCAAAGGGAGCACAGAGCTCCAGCAGAGTCCAGCCAATAGCACCTGGCACAGACCAGGTGGGCCCAAGGTGCTCAGAATGGGAGGTGTGAGGCTGTGCCCCCATTTCTCCAGTTCAGGTTTGACCCCCATGTCCTCTGCATGTGCAACCACCCAGGTCACCGCAGCAAACGAGTTTTCAATGCCCACTTCTCTGGGGGGTTACAGGCTCTCATGGCATTTATGCCTCACACATTTAACCTTAGCTTTTACAGCACCACCCCCCCCCAATCCCACAGCAGGAATTCACTCAGCACTGCACACCTGCAGCCTTGGGGAAGTGTGGATCTCCCTGGGTCTCTGTGGACCTTGGTACCGCTCACCAGCCCTGGCCTCACGGCTGTCAGCTGGCGGTGCCTGCTCCCCCAGTCCCCTGGCAGCTCCCGGTGCCCATTCCAGCGGCAGGGACAGTCAACAGCTCGGGACACAGCCGCTCCGGGGAAAGGACGCCCTCGCTCCCTCCCCGCAGCTCCTCCTGGCTTTCTCCTCCACCCATTTTGGGGAAGGTGGAGGGTCGCATCGAGCGCAGGACTCACCCTTGAAGACAAAGTTATAGTCCTCCTCGGTGCCGCCCATGCCAGCCCGAGTGCCGCCTGCCGTCGCAGGGCCGCCCTGGGTTTCCTCCTTCCCGCTGCCAAACTCGAGCAGACGGCGGGGCGGGCCGGGCTCCCGGAGGCGCCGAGGGAGGACCAAAAGTTCCTCTCTGTCCGGGAGCGAGCGGGAGCGAAAGGGGTGCAGGGGAGTGCGGAGGGTCTGGGACAGCGGCAGCGACAGAGGCCGACCTGGCGACAGCGCGGCCGGTTGACTCAAGGGGTGGGACTGAGTGTCGCAGCGCAGGTTGGGCAGGTAGTGTCACCCCTGGGACCGTCACGGGGTGGCTGGAGGAGGAGCCAGAGGCTGATGGTGAGTGCGGGGCAGGCTGGAGCAGAGAGAACAGCACGAACACTATGGGCAGCATGGGCAGGGAGGGGTGCGAGGGCACCGTGGGGTGTGACGGCAGCGTGGGCAGGGCTGGGACACCGCGCACGGGACATGAGGGCAGCCCGGGCAGCGTGTGCAGGAAGGGGGGCACGGGGGGGGAGGGCAGTGTGAGCACCGTGGGGACGGGAGGGATGGCATCGAGGGCAGCGATGGCAGACTGGGGCAGCACGGGCAGGGCACTGTGGGTGGGACGGCAGCAAGGGCAGCTGTGCCAGGAGCAGAATCCCTGCTCAGCCTTGCTCCCGCCACCGTGAATGTTCCCTCGCCTCTGCTGCCATCATGTGAAAACCAGGGAAGTTGGGACGGGAAGGAGCCCCCACCACCCCCAGCTATCCCAGTGTGACCAGCAGGGCTGTGCAGGGGCTCGGCTCTGTTGTAACCCCTCTTCTTTGACAACAGCCCCTTGTCTTTTCTTCTTTTGACAACTTCTTGTCTTTTCTCAGGGCAATGGGCACTTCCCAAACACTGCCCAGGCATCTCCAGCCCAGCTGGGTTGTGTTACCCCTCAGCTGCCCCAACAACAGATGCAATGGACACAAGCATCAAACACATTTTTATTCCCCCCTGTGTTTGTATTCCTGTCACCTTATTTTTAAGACCACACTAGAGCTCCAGGATGCCCATGAGGCCACTCATGCCCAATCCATGCCAGTGACAGTGATGGTGTCAGAGCCCAGTGGCACCTCAGAGTCCTCCACCACCTGCTCATGATGCGGCCACCTGCGTGAGAGGCTCCTCCAGGTACTGGACCAGTGCCTGTGCCTGCAAGCAGAGAATGGCATGAGCTATGCTCAGGTGGGTTTTACAACCTGTGTGCCCACTGCCCACTTGCTTATTGTAATTTATATTTCAGTTTAGAACCTTCAAAAGGTGTGATGCAGTGCCTGGGTAGGCACGGGGGACAGAGGAGTCTCTGCAAGGTGCAAAGTGTCCCAGGCACAGCAGCTTCCTGCAGCCCTTCCATCCCAATCCTCTTTAATAGCTCTTTCCCACACCCAGTCAGGGATGCAACCCTGCAGGCCCCCAGACACCTCCCCACTAGCATTACCTTGGCTTTCAGCATCCCAAATCCGACCGTCTCCTTGGCGTACATGCAGAGCAGCAGGTTTGCCACCCGTGTGATGGCCACTCGCCCCTCCTGCCCAGGAAGAAACAGCATGTGTGGCCTCCCAGCCTGGCCTGGAGCCCCAGCAGGGTCCAGGCACCACAGCCAGGTCCCCAGGGAGGACAGGCAGGCCCCAGCCCCACATACCATACAGTCCATGAGGATAAACTTGAGGTTGTCCTCATTGAACGCCTGGTGCCCATTCTTGTCGTAGGCCACCCAGATGTTGCTGGCGATGGCCGCAGTGACCCTGGCATCAGTGTCCCCATAGCCCGAGTAGGCAAGCAAGGACCCCTCATTGTTCAGCAGCCTGGGAAGGACACAGTAGGGCAAATTGATGCCTCTAACACCAGACCCCCTTTCAGAACCAGGGGTAGAGCAAACCTCCCCACCCAGTCCCAAGGACTGCTCCCAAGACACTCTCGCTCCGCAGGGGTTTGGCAGAGGATGAGGGGGCTTCAAAGCCAGAAAGCTCTGCAGTGGCTCCAGGCCTGAGCAGGGCAGTGCAGGGCTGTGGTGGCTTTGTCTGTTGAAGCAGTGGGACCTGCCACAGGCTAGGCATGAACCCGGGGGACAAACGCTGAGTGCTGCTCCAGCTCTGAGCATGGCCCCTGCAATGTGCACGAGGCATCCCAGCACCAGGCATCAGGAACGATGCAAGGCCTCAGCCCCACACATTCTGCACAGTCCCAGCACCATCTGTAGCCCAGCACTGTGCAGAACGTGTGGCTTCAGTCCCACGCCTTCCCCTGGAAGGGCCCCTCACCCTCCCCGGGCAGGGACAGGGAGCATCCTTGGGCAGGGGCCGGGGGGAAGGGGAGCATCTTTGGGCAAAGGCAGCATTCCCAGGGCAGGAACAGGGAGCATCCCCCGGTGCAGGGACAGGGGCAGGCAGCATCCTTGGCACAGGGACAGGGGCAGCATGCCCAAGGCAGGTGCACGGACATGGGCAGGAGCAGGGACAGGAGCAAGGGCAGGGGCAAGGACGGGGGAATGGTAGGCAGCATCTCCGGGCAGGGGCAGCATCCCCTGGGGCAGGAACAGGGCAGTATCTGCCGGAGTAGGTACAAGGGAAACATCCCCGGGCAGGGAAAGCATCTCCCCGCAGTGGCGTCACCCCGCACTACGGACCGCCCGGTGCCCGCTGCTCGGGGAAAGCTGCCCCCCGCCCGCCCCCCTGCACTCACAGCGTGCTCTGGACGCCGCCGGTGTTGGCCTGGCTGAGCACCTGCGTCAGGGCCTTGGGCCGCAGCATGGCCGCCGCCGGCACCGCGGGGCGCTGCTGGGGCCGGGCCGGGCGAGGCCGTCACGGGGCCGCGCCGGGCCCGGAGCATCCTGGGGGCTGTAGTCCCGCTC
>VZTB01005215.1:164660-184384 GCA_013397245.1 Thryothorus ludovicianus
CTTTGGGCCTTTCTGCAGCCAGGGTGGGAGGGAGCGGGGCGATCTGAAGGAGGGCAGGTGCTAGAGGGCTTTGGAGGGGAAACAGTCCTGAGGGCGGGAGGTGCTCTGAGCGGCTCATCTGTGGGAAGGGTCGAGGTGTCGAAACCACAATAGTTGAGGGACTCGGAGAGCGGCTTTGGAGGGGTGGCAGTGGGAGGGGTGTGAAGGACCGGGGTGGGGTCTGGGGGCTTGGCTCGTGGGCTGGGCTGCGTGGGAGAGTGTTCCCTGAGCGGACGTGTGGGAAAGGTGCTCGGATTGTGGGCATGGGTGCGTGGGGGGCTGCCGGGAGGGCGTCTGGGGGTCCTGGCGTAGGTCTGGGCTTCTCTGGAGGCAGATTCTGCTGCTAGGGGAGAGGAGCCGGGCAGATGTTTGGGGACATGGTTGGATGAAGTGGAGGAAAGGAAACATCGGCCCTTCCATGGGTGGGCTGCAGGATGTTCTGCACCTGCTGGAGAGTGGGAGAGGGCTGGGGTTGGCAAGAGCTGGGGTTGGCAAAGGCTGGAATTGGCAGGGGCTGGCTCTGGGCCGGTCCTGACGTTGAGGAAGTGGCGATGCCCACTGGGACAAGGTGTCATGGGCTCTGCGCTGGGCCGGCTGCGTGCTTTGGTCGGGTGCAGGGCACGAGGTCGGTGTGTGAAGGACCTGGCAGGGACCTTCTCTGGGCAGCAGTTCATGGTGTGGGCAGGGGCTGTGCACGTGGGGCCTTCCTGATCCTTTCTGTACGGGGAGCCCATTGGTACAGGGGGTGTAGTGTGCAGGGAGAGCACGGAGCTGTGTGGGGAGGAACAGAGAGGTGTGTGGGGAGAGACAGAAGATAGGATGATCTGAGGCCACGGCTATGCTGTGCCCATCCTTGCTTTTAGAGTTCTGGTGTGATGGCTGAGAGCTCTGGAAGCAGCATGTGTTTTACCCTCCATCCTGGCCTTCCCCTGTGAATTCCCTATAGTTTGTGTTTTCCAAGGCTTTATTTCCTCCAAATCAATCTGGGAATGCCCCAGCAGGGCCAGTAGTGAGAGTCTTGCTTGCAGATGTAAATCCCAGCACAGCACACACTAAGGAAGAGGTGTCCATGCTCAGTGGCATGCTCACAGGGAATTCAGTTGCAGAAATAGGAATTGGAGAAGACCTAGTTTATTTCCATTGGCTGATAAAGGATTATTCCCTTTTCCATAGAGCTCTGTCCTGTATTAAATCAGAGTTTGGCTTTCCTTAGGGGAAAAAACTCAAATGAGCTGACGAAACCAGTTCAGTCATTCAGGATAAATGGTGTGTTTGGGTTAGGCCTGAAGCACAATTGGCCTTGCTTTGGAAGCCTTCAGTTCTTCTGAGGGAATGGCTCTGTTTTTTCCTGAGATTTACTCCATAGTTTGTGATTTCAGAGCTTGTCTTTACTTTGTTTTGGTTTTCATTAATACCTCAGACATCATCAGCAACTGGTCACTGTGTGGTATCTTAATGAGAGCTTGTCAGTTCTGTGTGCTGTACCCAGAGTGGATGTGACCCCTGGAGCTTTATGTTACTGGTACCAATCCTTTGCCTGAAAAATGCTCTGTTTGTTTTTCAGTTCAAAGAAGAGATTTCTAGACGGTTTAAAGCCAAACAGGATCAGCTGGTTCTGATCTTTGCTGGGAAGATCCTGAAGGATGGAGACACGTTGAATCAACATGGGATCAAAGATGGGCTCACTGTTCACTTGGTCATTAAGACTCCACAGAAGTAAGAGTTTAGTCTTGGGTGGGCTGGGAATAACTGATTGTGATGATCCTGGTGAGCTTTCCCTGTCCCAGCTGTGCCACGCAGCAATGGGGTTTGTCACTAACCTGTCCATGGATGAAACAGCTGTGATGGTGTTTGGCAGGTACCTGGAGGGGCTAGCCCTTTAACATTACCTGTGTGTGTGTCTTGGAAGAGCCCATCAGAAATGGATACTGGTTCTAGCAAGCCAGGAAAAGCTCAAGAGAAAGATGCTGATAAGAGAAATTACTTGCCCAGTGAGTTTGTGTTGCTGCAGAAGCCAATACCTGGGTTTTCTGTCACCTCCTGCTACATCCTTAGCTCTGAGCCAGAGATGCCACAGGAGGCATGAGAGCCCTGTGGGGCACTGTGTGGCCCCTGGGGGCACAGCTGCACAGGCTGGTGCAGATGCTCCATGTCAGGAGTGTGCAGAGGCTTGGGCTGTGCAGCCACAGTGTGGAGGTTCACTCATCTGGTGCTGTGGGTGCACCCAGGGCAGTTCCCAGTGGGGATGTGGCTCATGTGCACCACAGACCTCAGACTGAGAATGGGACACAAGGACATCAGGGTCTTGCAGGTTCAGCTCTTCCCAGCACTTTCCAGAGGGTTGGTGGGCATGGAAGGATTTTGGGAGCAGCTGCTGTGCTTTAGTTGCAGCCACATTTCATTGCTCTTGAAAGGCCCTCCACAGCCGTGCCCTGGGCTCCATCCACAGTGTGCCCCAGCTCCCAGGAGCTCCAGGGCTATGTCTCTGTGCACTTCTGCTGTTCCTTAGGAGAGCTGCATTAATCAAGATGCTTTTTTCCCCGTTGTTGTTTTTTTTTTTCCACCTGTTTTTTTACAAACAGAAGGAAGTGTACTGTCAGATTCTGCAGCCTCTCCTTGGATTCTGCCTCTCCAGATAGCCTGAGAGCCTAAAGCTGTTTCTGCTGTCTCCACTGTAAATGTGGTGTTGGTGAACCATTTCAAAGGTTGAATCACAGCTGTCCTGGGCTGCTCATTTTTCTCCTGCTAATGGTTCTAGATAAGTGCTTGCTGAAGACATTACAGCCTCTTCCTGTGATAAGAGGCTGAGAGAAACCAAGTGCCCTGTCTCTAGCTTCCTTCTTCCTTTCTTGTTCCCATTTACTTTGTTTCCCCACTCTTTTCCTCCCTCAGTGGTCAGTGTTTTGCAGCAGCAGTCAGGTTAGTCTGGACAGTGGACAGAGACCTTCAGGGTTAATTTTTCAAGTTCTAGAAGAGTGAAAAAGGAAAAGGAGATAGAGAAAAGGAATAATTCTTGGTTTGGGAAAAAAATTCAGGAAATTACTTTTCTTATTGTCAGAGGTATAAATAACATTATTGAGGTGAGTAAAGTGAATTTTGTAGTCCATTTTAACGAAAGCTCTTCAACACTAGACCAAGACTCACTGACATGACTGCAGAGGCTTCAGAAAAATCTTTAAATGTTCTCTTTCAATTCCTGTAACACTCTTGAGGAGTAACTGTGGTAACAAGGTACTAACCTGGGTTGGTGTATTCAGCAAGGTTGATGTCCAGCACCTGCTGTTTGGTGGCTTACAGCACAGTATCTGTGTGGGTGTGTTAACAGAAGCTCCAGACAACTTGTGTTGGAGCAGAGACCTTGCATCAAGGTGCAGCCAGTGGCAGAGCTGAGAATTTGGAGCCAAGCTGGCCAGAAACATTCCATGGCTTTGTGAGACAAGTGCTGGCTGCCTCATGCCTCAGGTTCCCTCTTTGGACAGTAATGCTATTGCTTCCTTTTGCCCCAGAAGCACTGATAGGAATATTCAGAAGTGTACATTGTTGTTTTCCCCTTGCACTAGCCCTGCTGTAGTTTCTGTGGGAGCAGCAGAAGGATTTTCCTGTTTGGAGCACACTCATTGCTCAAAGATATGGCTGCAGTAAATAGTTCAGTGGGACTCAAGGAAGAGCTGGATACAACTCAGAGTAGGACCAGTCCAGCCACTCTGTGTGGGCCAGGACAACATGTCAGGGGCTGCAATGCATCAGGATGAGAGGCAGATTCCAGCAGATGAAAGACATGTGGGAGCACAGCTGTGGGTCAGGGCAGGCAGAGAGGGGATGGAAGCTGGGGCTGGCTGCTGTGAGGATGGCTGGTGTGGGAGCCTGGTCATTGTGGGATGTGCATCCCGTGTCCCCACAGAGCACTCCCCTTGCCCTTCCCTGGTACCAGGAGTTTAACACTTTTTATCCTTTGCAGGGTCCAAGATTCAACATCTGCTGCTTCCCCCAATGCTACTTCTGCCCCCACTGCAACCCCTTCTTCTCCTGCTGCCCCATCTCAGCCCTCTACATCCAGCAGTGCTGGTCCGGATGCCGGGAGTGGCAGCAGGCGGAGCAGCGGGTCGGGGACTGTGGGAGGTCCTGGAGATGGAGGCCCCAACAGTGCTGCATCTATCCTGTGTAAGTGAGGGCTGTGAGAAGGAGGAATTTTCTGGGATTAAACCAAGGATTTGGGGTTCTTGACCCCTATTGTTGTCTCTGCTTGCTGTGGGTTTTGCATGAGTCACTCCTGTGACACACCTCTGTGTCCCTACTCAAGGTAATGCCACTTAGTGAAGTGCGAGTGTGTAAAGCTGTCCTTACTCAGAGCTGGCTGCTGTAGGGATACAGGATACCCCTGGATTTGTGGGGATGCAGTTCAGCTGGTGTGCCTGTCCTCTCCTGCAGCTGTTGACAGTGACTCACACCTCTCCTCCTCTATTCCCTCTCCAGCTGGCTTCGGTGGCATCACTGGGCTGGGCAACCTTGGGATGGGCTCTGCCAACTTCATGGAGCTCCAGCAGCAGATGCAGCGGCAGCTGATGTCCAACCCAGAGATGCTTTCTCAGATCATGGAGAATCCCTTGGTGCAGAACATGATGTCTAACCCTGACCTCATGAGGCAGATGATCATGGCCAATCCCCAGATGCAGCAGCTCATGGAGCGAAATCCAGAGATAAGCCACATGCTTAATAACCCAGAGCTCATGAGACAGGTGAGTCACACCAGGGCTCAGTAAAGAGTGTTGAGGAGAGTCTTTCTGGACCAGCATCAGTGTCTGCACTGCACAGGAGGAGTTGGAATGCCAGAGCAGTGGTTTTGGAGATCTCTTCCTTCCTGCTGTGAGCTCCCCACAAACAGATGGTGGTCTTGAGTTATGTGAATACTGATTACTCAGTGCACATCCATGCAACTCTTAGCTCCCTTTCGGAGCTATTGAATCCATGGTGTATTGGAAAAAAAAAAAGAGATTCTGGAATTTTCCTAGCATTCTGACTACAAGGCTACTGTGTTGTAATTCAGGAATGGGAACAAAAACAGTGCTGGAGAGGTGAAGCTACTGCAAAAGCTCTTTGTTTCTCTCTAGTTCTCTTGACAGATTGCATAGAGACTCCAGAGTTGTACAGTGAGTGTTTCACTACCTGTAGTGTAGGCTGGGATCCTCGAGGGCTCTCATTTTTCCTAGAACAGAGAGGACCCGTGTCCAAGAGGACTGGCTGGCTGGATGACCAAAGGTTAATCAGAAGGGAATCCTAAGGGATCAGTGAGAATCTGGGTGTTAAAAGCTGTTGACAGGACTCTGCTGTTTCCTGGGAAGGCTTGTCCTGAATGGGCCCAGTTTCCATCTGCTTCTCTGTTATTCTGCTTTCAGCTGTGTTGGCCATACATGAAATTCCAGAGCTGCAGGACTAAATTGTGAATAATCTGTACTTAAGCAGTTCCTCAAATGAGACCTGGATATTCTTTTTGCCAAAAGTCTGGAGAGGGTGGAAGGATCCACCTTCCTGGTTGTTGTATGTAGTCCATGCAGTCTGAGTGGGAACGTGGGTGTTGGATGTTTGGATGTCCTGATACTGCTTAGGAGCAGAACGGTCTCATCAAGCTGAACTGAGGCTGAGAAGGAAGAGAGCTGAGCAAGGCTGGGGAGGAGCCTGGATCCCTGGGCTCTCTTTGCTTGGATAAATGATCTCTCTGCTCTCTGCCTCTGAATAGGGTTTAATTATCCTCTCCTGGGAGCTGAGATTTAACTCTTTCAGGGCTTGGCTGCTGACCAGGCTCTTGATCCACTCTTGCCCATCAATGGTGCATGTGGGCCTGAGCTTTCCATCTTTTTCTCCTTCTCCCAGACGATGGAATTGGCTCGTAACCCTGCCATGATGCAGGAGATGATGCGGAACCAGGACCGTGCTTTGAGTAACCTCGAGAGCATTCCAGGAGGATACAACGCCCTGCGCCGGATGTACACGGACATCCAGGAGCCCATGTTTAGTGCAGCCAGGGAGCAGGTATTGGCTGCATTCCTGTGACTGGGGTGTAGGGGGGGATAAGGGGTCTTCCCCTGTCTCCTGTGCTGCTGAGGCAGTTTTTCTAGAGCAACTTCACCTCTCAGAGTTTCTTCAACTCTCCACTCCAGTGCAGGCACTGGCCAGAGAACATGGTGCAGCCTCTCGTGACATGGGTTGAAGTGTCAGAGGAGAGACCTGCTCTGGCTCCTCCAGTCCCCCAGCAAGCTGGATGCCAGCCCTGACCAATAGGCAGGCCCTGTCACTGTTAGCACAGCCCTCTGCTCCCTGGATTAGCTGGAGCCTGACGCCTTTGGAACGGAGCTGGCTCAGATCCAGTTGGCTGGTAGTGCAGGAGGAGGGAGCACAGGTCTGGCTGCAGAGGGCTATGCAGACGTACTCCAGTCCAGCATTACCTACTGGTGTGCCCAGGTGCTGCTTCTGTAGGGGCATTTTGAAACCCAGCATTTGGGAGCTGAATCTGGGGCTGTGGCCACTCCTGAGCCTGGTCTCTTTCTGAGTGAGGTGTGTTGTGGATTGCAGATTTCTCAGGAGGCAGATCATGGCACGTGTTTAGCAAATTCTGGACTTGGCTGAATACGATCGGCTGTTCCCTGGCTCGCTCAGCGCTGGGGTTAGTCTGCTGGGACTAACTGATTCCATCTGTTTCTTTTTTGGTTGTTTTTTTTTTTCTCCCTAGTTTGGCAACAATCCTTTTTCTTCTTTGACGGGGAATTCTGACAGCTCGAGCTCTCAGCCTTTGCGGACAGAGAACAGAGAGCCATTGCCAAACCCCTGGAGCCCCACACCCCCGGCTTCCCAGAGTCAGGCACCCAGCAGTGAAGGGAGCACGGGCTCAGCAACCACCCAGGGCACCCCAACTGTATCCAACCCCTTCGGGCTGAACGCCGCCAGCATCGGCGCTGGTACGTAAGGGAGGAGCCAGAGGATGCTGCTGGCTGGGCAAGTCACCCAGGCTTCCTTGGAGGGCTGGTTCCTTGGCATTTGAGCCCTGCCTGTGGCTGTTGTCCAGAGGAATGGGTCTAGCTCACTTGCAGACAAAAATGAATTATTCTGATGCGCTTGTCAGATGGTTCCTTTGGGAACTCTGCTGTCCCCAAAGCTCTCAAGAGCAGGACAGTGGCCAGCAGAGCACTGCTGTGGCTGTCCACGGCCATGTTTGCTGCTGGCCCGGGGATGGAGTACAGGCAGTGCCATCTCCTGTCACATTGTATTTCAGGCAATGCAGTGGTGCTCAGGCTCATCAGAGGTTTTCCTTTGTCTTCCCTTCCCCTTGCAGGCATGTTCAACAGCCCAGAGATGCAAGGACTCCTGCAGCAGATTTCCGAAAACCCTCAGTTGATGCAGAATATGATCTCTGCCCCCTACATGCGGAGCATGATGCAAACTCTTGCCCAGAACCCAGACTTTGCAGCACAGGTAAAAGTGTTGCAGTTGTCTGCTGTTGCCAGACAAGCCATGAGCTCAGTGTGAGGTCAGTTTGCTGCTGGGGTCAGTCTAGTTCCTCCTGCAGACACTGGAGCAGGGTGAATCCACAGTTTGGTTGTATTTCTTGATAGCTTGAAGGCAGCCTCAGCTCTGAGCCCTGAGTGTTTGCAGAGCCCCTGAAACAAGAGGTGGCTCTCAGAGGGACATGGGAATGGTCCTTCTCTTTGCCCGTGGCCAAGTGGCCCCTGTTCAACACTGCTGTCAGGAATTGAGCTGTCCCATTTTGATCCCACTTAGCAGGGGAGCATGAAAGCCCAGGGAGGGAGTCAGGGGCCCCATGACTGACCTGTTCTTCGTGGCTTAGTTGCATAGGGTTTAACAGCAAGTGGCAGCAACCCTCTGACCCTACCTACATGTGCTGTCTCTTGCTAGATCATGGTAAATGTCCCCCTCTTTGCTGGGAATCCACAGCTTCAAGAACAGCTCCGCCTTCAGCTCCCTGTCTTCTTGCAGCAGGTAAAGGCCTCTGGCTGGCCCTGTGCTGCCCTCAGCCCCTGGCTCCAGAGTTTCTGCCCCCACTGGGGGACAGGCAGGATCTCCAGCTGCTTGGTCAGGTGTACTAGGAGGCATGTGGGCTTGGGGGGCTGGGCTGAGGAAGGAAGGGGTTGTGCAGGGGAGACAAAGAGGAAGAACTTGGTTAGACAAGGTAGGCCTGAATTAACTCACCTGAATTACTGAAAGATGGACTCCAGATGAGGCTTGTTAAGCTACTTGGAACCCCTGTGTAGACAGTCTCTCACTGTTTTGAGTTTACAAAAATTACACAGCTAATTGTACTAGAGCAGCTGGTTCTCAGGTAAATCAGAGTCCAAAGGCATGTGTCCCCAGTTCTAATCTGATGGACCCAGTTCGTTTAGGAAGGCTGATGTGAGCTCTGTGAGTGTCCCTGCAGTCTGGAGCCTCGGAGGAGGATCCAGACACAAAGGCCAGCGCTGGCCACAGGCGAGAGGCGCAGCTTGGCGCTGGCTCAGGTGTGACAGTGGTGAACCTCTGGCAGCCTGAGCTCTCACGGGTTGGTACCATGGTGTCTCTCTGCCTTGGTCCCCAGATGCAGAACCCGGACTCCCTGTCCATCCTCACCAACCCCCGCGCCATGCAGGCCCTGCTCCAGATCCAGCAGGGACTCCAGACGCTGCAGACGGAGGCCCCTGGACTAGTGCCAAGGTATGGAGCACTCCACAGTGGGGCTGTGCAGGCAGAACTGGCTGTGGATTCATCCAGGAGATCTGCTTAGGGCACTGTCATGGGAACTTGTGCAGGTGTGTGCCTACAGGCATCTCTGAGCAAGCTAATTAGCACTTGCTGCTTGCTTGTGCTTCACTGGGAAGTCCTCGACCTTTCTTTTTGGAGAAAAGGTTTGGAATGCACTTGTTCCTTCCCCCCATCCTTTGTTTGCTACATTTGGTGTGGACTGAACTCAAGAACTTTATCTCTGGAGAACAGTATGAGATGGACAGACACAGACACAAGGCTGTGTGGGTGTGCTGGGGCAGGCTGATCTACTGGCAGCCCTCAGCTCTCTGCTCACTGTCACCACAGGTCATGCTCCATCACAGCAGTTGTCTGCAGGCTTCTGTTAGCTCTGCTCACTCTCAGTGCCGTGTGTGACCAGAACACGAATGCAGCCAGTTCAGTTTTCAGAGCTGCCCTGTAGCAGGGCCTTCAGTGAGGGCCAGCCTAGTGAAGCCTGCTGGCTGCCCTGCTGCCCCACTCTGGGGGGGTGCCCAGAATGCCAGTGTCACCCTGAGCGTGCCCTGCCTTCCTCTGCAGCCTCGGCTCCTTCGGCATGCCCCGGATGCCCCCATCCTCCACAGGAGGAAGCACAATCCCCGAGACCCCTGTTCCCTCTGCTTCGACGCCGGCCAGTGCCTCTCCAGCTGGGGGTGGTAACCCTCAACAGCAGCTCATGCAGCAGATGATCCAGCTGCTGGCCGGAGGAAACTCTCAAGTACGTAACGCCCTGTGGGTGCTGGCACGGGCAGGGAGGTCTCCAAGGGGCTCCCCAACAGTCTCTTGTGCTCTAGGCCAGCTTTGGTGTTGGGGTCTGGCTGACTCTTGAACCCTTTGAGAGGTTTAAGCTCAATGTGCTGGGGATCCTTCTCCGTGCACTGAACCAGGACTGACTCTGGTGTGGCTGCTGTGCCACCACCCAGGGGGGCATGGAGACTGTCCCCGCACGAGCCTGAAGCTGAGTTGGGGGTTCCTGCACAGCCATGGCTGCTGGCACTGCCCGTGTTGGGATGCTGTCCGTGCTCTCTGACCCCAGGGTCTCTGTCCTTCCCCTCACAGGCGCAGAGTCCTGAAGTGCGATTCCAACAGCAGCTGGAGCAGCTGAATGCCATGGGCTTCATCAACCGTGAGGCCAATCTGCAGGCGCTCATCGCCACCGGTGGGGACATCAACGCAGCTATCGAGAGACTGCTGGGCTCCCAGCCTTCCTAAACTCTGTCCTGCTGCCCCACAGACGTCAGCACATGCATCCATACACATGCACAGGGGATCTTTCCGGAAAGCCCGCCATCATTTTCATATCTGACAGCTGTCCATATATTTAAAACAAAAAGATACAGCTTAACCCCTGACCTTCCTACTAAGTTAAGATTTCATGTTGAAATGCTCTTTAACTGGCTTGTATGTGGATTCCAGTTCTCATCGTGGCCACAGAGACTTCAGATGTGTATTTTTTCCTAAATATGCCCTGTCTCAGACACTCTTCTCTCTCTCTCTAGATGGTAGAGGCGATACTTCTAGTTACTTACCTGAATGATTGTGTTTTGAGTAGCTTGATTTTAACTGTACATGATTCCTTTCCCTAGCCCTCCTTTCAGGCAAATATTTAAAATATTGAGCCAAGTTTGGGGATTGGTTATTTCTCTCAGCATCTTATTGGGAATGGATCAAAAGAAAAATTGAAATTACCTGAGAATTTCTGATGTCATTTGTCTTAATGTTTCCTGGGATGAACCGAGCCCGTGTCCCTCACTCACAGGTGCCTCCAATGTCCTGGTAGAGGGTTAATGGGTGTGAAACCTGCATTTGAAGTGTGGCCTCTTTACACTCTGAGGGTGGTGTAATGGAGCCCAGGGGTGTGCAGTGACCAGGTGTGCCGTTCTTAAGCTTGAGTAGAAGGTGCTGTGCAGAGGAAGGTGTTTGGAAGGGGTGTTTCTGCCCAAGTCATGTGGTTCCTAGTCAGAGGCATCTGGGACCATTGACTCCTGTGCTCAGTGGGCTCACTTCTACAAATGTGAAGACTGAAAAGGAAATGGAAAAATAAGCTAACTGTCTTTTCACTTCACTGGAAAATGTTGAAGTTCATGTTCTTCCCAGTTTAGATCCATCCTCCACCCCTCTTCCATTCTGGTGTGTTTGAATGTTCTGACTGTCCAAGAGACTCCCCAGGACCAGCAGGGTGGTACTTCCCAGGAGCCTCCATGGCTGTGTAATTTGCATACACCATTTTTATCAAAGGAAAATAAATGCGCACAACCATCTGTCTCCCTGCATCCCTGTCTCATCCTTGCCTGCCTCGGCTCAGCTGGGCCAGTTCCCAGTTTTTGGGATTGATCTGTCCTGTTCCCTGTGCTCAAGCAGCCATGGGGGTGTCACAGTGCCTCCCCACTTGGCCCAGCTGCCTTCCCTCGTGGCCAGGAAACCTCTGACACTTCAGCAATGCTGCTCAGGCTTCCCAAACACTGCTCCTAAAGTGCCACTTTGGAAGCTTCCTTTGAATTAGAATTGGCAATTAGCAACTGTTGGAACTGCTGAGAGCTGGGAGTCAGTGTTATTTCATAGTTTTAAGCTTTCAGTGTGGGAGGATTGGGCAGAGAGGGAACAGGAGGTTTGCTGCATACCTGTAAAACCTGCTGCACCCAGCTGGCTCCGTGGCTGCAACTGGGATGTATCTGGAGCTGGGATCGATGGGTGTTTGTGCTGCTGAGAGTGTAGGTGGTGGTGGTGGAGAAAACACGGGGCTGGAAACACTCTTGCCTCTGTGTGTGCATCCTAATGAGACTGCAGTCCCTTGGAGGAGGATTTAGAAAGCAGCTTCTACCTCTTCTGGAGGCTGTGGATTGCTTTGTGCAACCTCTCCTCACACGTGGGAAGTTTGCACAGAGCTGTGTAGGGATGGGACTGGAGGTCCCAATTGGCACTGGGGGTGTCAGAACTCATCCCAAATATTACTGACTGGCCCCTTTGCAGCTTACAACAGCCTCCTGAAAAGGCCTGTGTGAGCCTTGGGATCCCTTCAGTGTCCATTGATGGCACTGAAGTGCGTCCCTGCACAAGGCAGCTCTTGTAAGGAATGTGCTTGTGGGAGGGTGGATGGTGCAACAGGGAAGGGGGGTGCAGAGGGGGTGCACATGGTCACAGGGAGTGGGGATATACCCCCATGGTGAGTTTGAACCTCTGAGGAGCAAAATCAGTCCCACCACTGTTGTTTCTGGCCAGGCAGAAATCATCCTTCCACCCCCTCAGTGTCAGCAAGGTGTGACATGGTGGTGTCAGTCAGGACAGTGCAAGGAATCTGTGTGTGTGTGTGTGTGTGTGTGAGGGGATCTGTGTTGGAGCAGGGACTTGCAGGGATGGAGCAGTCTGGTGACTCCAAAGCTGGCTGGAAATAAATCCCTACATGGTGGAGGAATCCTGCTGCAGTGTGTGCAGATGGCTGTGAGCCACTGAGGAAAGTACACAGGAGTCTGAGAATCCCAGAATGGTTTGAGTGGGAAGAGACCTCGTAGCACATCTCATTGCACACCCCTACCATGGGCAGGGACACCTTCCACTGTCCCAAGGTGCTGCACGCCCCATCCAACCTGGCCTTGAACACGTCCAGGGATCCAGGGGCAGCCACGGCTTCTCTGGGCCTGTGCTGGGCCTCACCACTTTGACGGGGAAGAATTTCTTCCCAATATCCAGTTTAAGTCTTCCTTCTTTTGGTTTAAAACCATTTCCCTTGAGTCATCATTATCTGTCCATATAAAAAAACTTTGTCCATCATTTTAACAAGTTCCCTTTAACTCCTGAAAGGCCACAATGAGCCCTCACAGGCCGTCCAGTCCTTGGTGTCTCTTGCTTGTTTAAGGGGGAAAATGCATTTCTCCTGTCTCTCCCCACATTGTAGCATTTGCTCTTGTGCCACTTTGGGATCATTCCTCCCCTGCTGCCTGCCCATCAGCCAAGATGCTAAAACAGAGACACAGGGCAGCCTGCAGCCTCTTGTGTCCGTGTGATGCCTCTGCCTGGCTCTCCAGCCTCCCCCAGCAGTCTGGCAAAGACTCTGGCAGAGTTCCACTCTGCTCCCAGGGGCTTTGCTGCATTGCTCATGTTCTGGGAAGGGGAGTTGGGAGGGTCTGAAGCTTCCTCAGTTTGGGGGCACTGTGAGGCTGGGATCACTGGGAGAGAGCTGGGAGAGGGATGCAGCTGGGTCTGGTCTTTGGTACCCACGGGGGATGCAGATCCGGCCTTCTCAGGCTCTGGAGAAAAAGGTGATTTTAAGGCTGGTGAGAAGGAGCCTTTTAGTGAAACCTTAATCCCCCTTTTTTAATCCCCTCCAGAGCTTTCCCTAATCCCTGGTAATGTTCTGTTTAAAGGCCCACTTCCAAAGGAACAACTGCACTTTCTTGCTCCCATATCTCTCTCCTCCCCCAAGGAATTGCCCAAAGGTGTTCTTGTTCTCATTGACCATTTCCTCTCATTTTACTCTGATAAATAGAATTAATTCTTTCAAAACATAATGAAAGAAGCAATTTCTGCAGCAGGTAGTGGCAAATCTGGCTGATTGGTTGGGAGAGATTTCTGCTGTCAAGGATTTACTTTTCACTTCATTCCTCCCCCTTTCCCTGGAGGGGATCCACAGCCTTTTCCCCCAATATTCCAGCGTAACACTTCCAACCTTGAAATCAAACCTCTAAAGCGTGGAGGAGAGAAAGATGGCAGGAAACCAACATCTACATTCCTTTCAACAAACCTTTTCTTTGGTTACCAAGATCCATGGTATGGGAAGTTTACTGTGGCCATAGCCCTGAGTATGGAGGGGCAAGTTCAAAGCAGCTTGAGAGAGAGTCAATAGGGAAATATCCTGGGATTAGGAAGTCGTGGAGTAGGATAGCTTGGAAAATATATATGTGTATGTGGAACTGCTGCAGCACCTTTGCTCTGCCACAGGAGCCATGAGGAAGGGCTGAATGATGCTCCTCAGCCTCCCTGCTGAATTCTGCAGCATTTAAGGGCAGAAAACCATGATTTGGAGCATGGTTGGGCCATGGCCAGCCCTGACAGATCCCTGCTGCAGGACCCGACCATGGCACATATTCATGTTTCTCTGACATGGTTTATTTTTAATTCCACAGCAAGCTGACACCTGGTTTCCTGTCGCTGCCTGGCTAGTGCTGATCATGTTCACCAGAGTTTGCTGTGTGTTTTTGGGTGTTTCCAGCTTGTAGGGTTGGCTGTATCAGAGCCAACACTGCCCACAGTGGAGGTGCACTGGAACTGGGAGAGTGTGTGTGTCTGTGTCTGTGTGTACAGGGCAGAGCCAGCTGTGTGTGTGTGTCTGTGTGTCTGTATGTGTGTGTGTCTGTGTGTATGGCAGAGCCAGCTCTGTGTGTGTGTGTCTGTGCCTCTTTGTCTGTCTGTGTATGTCTGTGTNCGTGTCTCTGTGTGTCTCTGTGTTTGTGTGTACAGAGCCAGCTCTCTCTGTGTGTGCCCATGCCTGTGGCACACCCAGCAGGGGTGTGTGCATTGCTCACCAGGTGAGAAGGGCTGGGTTCACACACACTAGTGTCTGTGTGTGCACCCGTGTGTGTGCACACATTCATGTGTGTGCGCGAGNNNTGTGTGTACAGAGCCAGCTCTCTCTGTGTGTGCCCATGCCTGTGGCACACCCAGCAGGGGTGTGTGCATTGCTCACCAGGTGAGAAGGGCTGGGTTCACACACACTAGTGTCTGTGTGTGCACCCGTGTGTGTGCACACATTCATGTGTGTGCACGAGTGCAGATGTGCATTTGCACACATAGTGTGCATGGTTTTGTATGTGCACACTCGTGTCTGTGTCCTCAGGCCTGCATATCCCCATCCCCATGTCCCCATGGCTGTGTATCCCACTGTCCCCATGTCCCTATCCCTGTGCCCATGTCCCTATCCTATCCCCATGTCCCCAGGCCTGTCCCCATGTCCTTATCCCTGTGCCCATGTCCCTATCCTGNTCTGTCCCCATGGCCGTGTATCCCCCTGTCCCCATGTCCCTATCCTGTCCCTATGTCCTTATCCTGTCCCTCTGTCCCCTTCCCTGTCCCCATGTTCCTATCCTGTCCCTCTGTCCCTATCCTGTCCCTCTGTCCCTATCCTGTCCCTCTGTCCCTATCCTGTCCCTCTGTCCCTATCCTGTCCCTCTGTCCCTATCCTGTCCCTCTGTCCCTATCCTGTCCCTCTGTCCCTATCCTGTCCCTCTGTCCCTATCCTGTCCCCATGTCGCGATCCTGTCCCTCTGTCCCTATTTTGTCCCTACCCTCTTCCCGTACCTCACCCCGCCCCCGGCGCATTCTCGGCCCCGCCCATCGCGCATGCGCAAAGCCCCTTGGCGGCGGCTGGGGCGGGACCGCGCCCGGGCCTCGTGCGGCGGTGCCGGGACCGCGGGGATATCCCGGGACACACCGGGACCGCCGGGACATACCGGGACACACCGGGACCGCCGGGACATACCGGGACACACCGGGACCGCCGGGACATACCGGGACACACCGGGACCGCCGGGACATACCGGGACACACCGGGACCGCCGGGACATACCGGGACACACCGGGACCGCCGGGACATACCGGGACACACCGGGACCGCCGGGACATACCGGGACACACCGGGACCGCGGGGATATCCCGGGACAGACCGGGACACCCCGGGACATTCCGGGATATCTCGGGACACACCGGGACATTCCGGGACACACCGGGGCCATGAGCGCCCCGGCCCCGCCGAGCCGCGGGATGCTGTTCGCCGAGACCCAGCTGAGGCGGCACGGCTGGCGCCGAGGTGGGGCCGGGCGGGGGTCCCCGCACCGCGGTCCCCGGCCTGTCCTGACCCCCCCTTGGCGCTTCCGAGTTCCCCCGGCTCCCCCAGACTCCGATCCCCCCCAAAGCGCCATCTCCCCCCATGTCCCTCCAGCCCCATCTTCCTCCTCCAGGCCCCAGCCACCCCCAAGCCCCGGGACCCTGCAGACCCCAGCAGTCCCCAGGTCCCCAGCTCAGACCCCAGTGGTCCCCAGAACGCGCCCCCCGCCCGCTCCTTCCTGCAGGACTCAGTCTCGATCTCAGCCCCCACTCCTGCAGCCCCCCAGCCCCGGTGTGCCCCGGCCGTGCAGGGGTGATGGGTGTTTTGTCCGCAGGGCAGGGGCTGGGCAGGCGGCAGGACGGCATCGCCGAGGCCATCCGGGTGAAGGTGAAGTGTGACACGGCGGGGGTGAGCGCAGATCCCCTCCCAGCCCTGGCCCGGTGCCCGCTGCCCACCGCAGCCACTCTGGCAGCTCCTCTGCGCCCCGCAGGTGGGACACGACGCGGCAGAGCCCTTCACCTTCCACTGGTGGGACCACGCCTTCAACAAGGCAGCTGCCAACATCGCTGTGGAGGCCGGGCAGGTTGGAGGGCTGGGGTGTGGCTGGGGCACCCTGCTTGGACAGGGATGGGGTTGAAGGCAGGGGAGGGTGTTTGGGTTCCGTGGGTGACTCCTGTACTGCCACTGTATCACCCCAGGCCCTGGCAGCAAACAGCACCTTGCACAGGTGGAGAGGTGCTGCTGGAGGGGTGAAGCCCTTTGGCCAGATAATTTCTGAGCCCTTTGCCTTTTCTCACCCAGGATGGCATCTCTGTGAAGGCACTTTCTGAGCAGGGAGGCAAGGTCAGCAATAAGAAGCCACGCAAGGCTGCCAGCAGTGGGAACCTGCTGTACGGCCGCTTTGTGAAGGTAACCCAGGAGCCTGGGAGCTGCACGGCCCCCAGCTCATTGCTGCTGTGGCCCCCTGAGCCCCCTTTTGCTTGTTCACCTTTCTCACAGTCCCTCTGTCTCTGCTGCAGTCAGCCACGCTCACAGCCTGTGGGGAGGAGTCTGTGACACTGCCCGCCAGCTCTGAGAGCAGCGAGGACGAGGAGAAGCTGGACCTGTCCTCGGTCAGGAGGTGAGGCTGGGTCCAGCCCTCGACAGGGAGGGCTGCAAGGTGGAGCCGTGGTGCAGACTGTGTGTGTTTCCCCCACACAGATGAGGGGGGTGACACGTCCTGTCTGTGTCCCATAGGCTGACGGATGAGGAGCTGGTGCAGGCATGTGGGGGCCGCACAGCACACAAGTGAGTGGCTGGGGGGTTGCCCTGCTGAATTGCCCCCTCCTCGCAGGGGCTGTTGAGCATGCTGGGCTGGGGAACAAGTTCCCTGCTGGGGAACAAGTTCCCTGCTGGGGAGGTACCAGTCCTCGCTGCCTGCGGTCATTGCAGGGGTGCCCGTCACGGCCTGACCATGAGTGCCAAGCTGGCACGCCTGGAGGAGCAGGAACGAGCCTTCCTGGCCACATACCAGCAACAGGAGCAGCAGCAGGAGCCCCCAAAGAGCAGCCAGAGCAAAAAGAAGAAAAAGAAACGGTCCAGGGGTGGAGCCAGCCCCGAGGTACCACAGAGCCAGGAACCAAACAGAGAACAGGAGGTGCTGGAAGAAGAAAAGGTTGTGAAGAGGAAGAAAAAGAACCAGGGGCCAAGCAGAGAAGAGCTGACAGGAGAGGAGGAAAAGGTCATGAGGAAGAAGAAGAAGGTGGTCATGAAGCCATGTGGAGAAGAGGTATCAGAAGAGGAGGGGAAGGTCATGAAGAGGAGGAAGAAGAAGCCAGAGCTAAACACAGAAGAGGAGGTAGTAGAAGAGGAGGGGAAGGCTGCAAAGAGAAAGAAGAAAAAGAAAAAGCAGGAAGAGAAGGACAAACAAGAGCCAGCTGAAACAGACGGACCTCTACAAGACACAGATGAGCCAAACTTGGGACACAGCCCTACAAAGAGGAAGAAGAAGAAGAGGAAGAGGGAGCCAGAATAAGCAAGTGACATGGCTGCCGTGCTGTGCAGCTGCCAGTCTCACCTGGCCTTAAGGGTCCTGATCCTGGTGCTGGTGGGTGCCCTGAGGTGCTCTGAGCTCATCCCAGATGAGCCCAGCACTGTGGCCCAGCTGCCTGGGGATGCTGAGCTAGGACAAGTTTGTGTGGAGCTGGATCAAGCTTTACTTCACCACCTGAAACCTCAGGGCTGACCCTGGTTCCCCCAGGCCCTGGGGCAGGGACCCATTTGCCATGGGCCTGTCACAGAGGGACACATGGACACAACCTGCAGAGTAATAAACTATTTTTTCAAGGAAGTGAATAAATCTTTATTGTAATCACCTGAAGCATGAGTGGTGCAGTGAGTGGCAGAGCCCCAGATCTCAGATCACCTTTAGACCTGTAGCACTTAGATTAGGCAGCAACCCCAAACAGAGCCTCCCCCCTGCAGCCCCTCACCACTCCCACTCCTGGGTCTTCTGACCCTGCTGGCTCACTCTGAAGCCCAGTGAGGTGCTGAGCACCCTCCTAGCAGAGGTTTGGGCAGAATTTGGCCCTGGTGTGCAGTGCTGAAGCTGAGCCTGGCCCCCCAGCCCCTCTGGCCCCAGCTCTAGGTCAGCTGCAGGACACAGTCTGTGCCGGGGTATGCTGGCAGGTTTAGAGAGTATTTCTCCTCGAGTGCAGGCGGCACAAACCTGCCCCCAAGGAAGTGGTACCGGCCAGTGAAATGCATTGCTGCCTTCTTGGGCGCCGTGAGGGAGATGAGCATGTCGGGCTGGAGGCCATCTGCCTTCCCCTTCTCCACGTCCCAGCCTGCAACGAGCCCCACGGCCAGGCTGGAGCTGGGACCACCCTGTGCAGGCAGCTTCCTCCAGCAGGTGCAGCCATAACTCACCTGAGGGGATGTCTATGCTGGCGATGGGCACCGTGACACGCTCGAGGGTGCTGAGGATGCTGCCGAAGGGCTCCCGCACCGCTCCCTTGAAGCTGAAGCCGAAAATGGCATCCACCACCAGGCCATAGAGCTCGTCGATGAACGCAGCCTGCAGCAGGGATGGCACAGCAGCTGAAGGGCAGTCCTGGCCACAGCTCCAGGGGTAGGTGCTGCCAAGCTGGGGGCTGTGCCTCACCTCAGTTGGGAACTCGGGGAGGAAGGGAATATCCATCTTCTTGCACTGGGTGGTCAAACCTTCAAAGAGGGGCTTGCTGGGTTGCTTGGGGTAATACACGGTTGGCTGGTAGCCCTGCAAGAGCAGAAGGGACCTGAACTAATCCCACTCTGGCACCAGTAGCAGCCAGAAGAGTGAGACCCTGGAGCCCACAGGTACAGGGGTGCACAGAGACCAAAACCCTCATGGGGCTCTGTGTCCCTGTGCAAGACTCACAAACATCTTCAGGTGCCGAGCACAGACCAGCCCATCACCGCCATTGTTCCCTGGCCCGCAGATCACCAGCACAGCAGGCTGGCTCGTGGTGAAGGAGCTGGGTGGGTAGGCCTGATGGGGGGCAAGAAGCACAGGGTTACAATGGGGAAGTGGGCACATGCCATGGGGCCAGGATTTGCAAGTCCCCCAACCTGGGACTGGCACCATTCCCAGGATCACCATCTGCTTCCCTGGTGCCCACCTTGGTGGTAGCAAAGCTTGGTGCACAATGCTGGGACCCCCAGGACACTCCCTTGTCCCCCAGGGCTGCCACATTGTCTATAGTGGTAATAGCACTCAACCTGGAGTGCTGGATCTCTCCCACAGGACCTCCACCCACCTCCTGGGCACCCACTCCAGCAGCGGCACAGCTCAGCCCACGATGTCAGCACCTCCACCTTGCTGCTGGCTGTGGTGCAGCTCAGCCCTCAGTGCCAAGACCCCTTCCTCTCCCCCAGGACCCCCACCTTGGCAATGGCAGTGGCACAGCTCAGCCCCGCCAGCTCCATCAGCTGGTCCACGCTGAACTTGTACTCAGTAAAGAGCTCCTGGTCGATGGCCTGGGCCTCCTCCTGCCTAGGGTGGGAGATGACACCACTGGGTACCGCAAAACTCAGATCCAGTCTGGGGACTGCTATGATCCCCTCGATGGGGACACACACAGATCTG
>VZTB01005215.1:184806-227274 GCA_013397245.1 Thryothorus ludovicianus
CTGCCCGGGGCCCGCCCCGCCCTGCCCGGGGCCCGCCCCGCCCTGCCCGGGGCCCGCCCCCGGCCTTCGCTCCGTCCGTTCCCTTCCCGTCTCTCCGCGCTCCGTCCGTTCTCTTCCCGTCTCCCCGCTCTCCGTCCGGCCCCGTCCCGGCACCCCGAAATACAAAGGATGGGCGGAAATGGAACGGGATCAAAACCGTGTTGACTGAACGGCTCCCCCCACTCCGGTTTGGGCCTGCACGGGCCCCCCCAGAAATGGCATTTCCCCGCTGTCCTTTAGGTCACACGAGGCTGCAGACGAGGGACAGGATCCTGGTCCCCGTGCGAGGTCCCCGGCGGGACCAGCAGCCCACAGCAGTGGCAGTGGGGTCATCCTCAAGGCTGCAAGGTCACGGAGGCATCACGGGGAGTGAGGGTGTCCAGCAGGATGCAAAATAGAATAATCAAATTACAGAGTCACAGACTGGTTTGGGTGGGACAGCTCGGCACGTCTCATCCCGCCCTCATGCCATGAGCAGAGACACCTTCCACTATCCCAGGTTGCCCCACGCCCTGTCCAACCTGGCCTTGGACACTTCCAGGGTTGGGGCAGCCACAGCTTCTCTGGACAACCTGTGCCAGGGCCTCACCACCCTGACAGTGAACAATTCCTTCCCAATATCCCATCTCACCCTGCCCTCTGGCAGTGAGAAGCCAGTGCCGCTTGTCCTGTCACTCCAGGCCCTTTTCCAAAGTCCCTCTCTAGCTCTTTTGGAGCCCCTTTGCGCACTGGAAGGTTCATGCCAGGGTTGTGGAAACCATCCTTAGATCTGCTGCCCCATCCATAGCGTGTGGTTTTTGATGTTGGCTACAAGGCGCCAAAATCCCCAGCCCCTGTGACTTTTGGCTTGGGGTTGTGTCCATTCCAAGAAACAGGGGTGTGCCAGGGTCTCCACCTGGGAGCCCTCCCCTCAGAGGACCAAACAGACCACACCTCCCATGCACTCCCTTGCCCACTCCCCCAAGGCATCAGCTGCTTCTCCGGAGGCCTCGGATGGAGGTCTGGTGCTTTTGATGCCCTGTGGAATGTGGTGTGAGACCCTCAGGCCTGGGCTCACTGGACAGGTGACATTCTGGTTGTATGTGGTAGCCAGAGGCCAGAGTGGGGTGGCTTGGCGGGGTGCAGGTGGTCCTCTTACTGAGAGACAAGTGAACCTCATGTGGGGGTTCCAGACAGCATCTCTGACAAATTCTCCCCTCTCACATTGTGACTGAACCCTCCCTAAGATCCTGCTGGAATTACCCTAAACGCACTCCCAGAACCATGTATCTTTAAAAAATCTCTGGATTTTCACCATTAAACAGGGGAAGTCCCCTGTGCTGCAGAGGTATTTGGGTGCCAGGGGCTGTACTGAGGTGCCTCCCCCTTGCCACCTACCTGTTAGCCTGGGGATCCCTATGATACCCTGGAGCTAAGCTGGGACCATTGTCATCCTTCCCAGAGGTGCCCAGGAGCCCATGTGGGCTGCAGGGCTCCAGTGCGAGACCACCAGTCAGGGCCACTCTTGTGCCTCCAGGAAGGACAAACAGACAAGAACACAATATCAGACTGTGCCAAAGCCTCGGGTCCGTCAGGAATTGCCTGGATGGCTCCATCCCACGTTTAGTTCCACCCTCTCACCTGAATATCTGGGATGTGCTCCTGGCGTACACACACACAGCTCATCCCCAGCCTGGGCTTTCCTCCTGAAGGACACAGAGGGAAGGAAGGAAGGAAGGCTTGTCTCCTGCGTGATCTGAAAACTCATTCCAGAGGAAGGAGAGAGAGGATGGCAGCTTTCCTACTCACACCTCGCTCCCCTGGAGCTTTGTCCTACTGGTACGGGGCAGTGTGGAGCAAAACCGCAGCTGGCTGGGCTCCTGATGAGATTAACATGTGTGTCCCTCTGCCCAGCAAACTGGGGCACCTCTTGCCACAACCCCTACCAGTTCCCAGCCCTCCAGAGTGTCCCATGCCCTGGGTGATGCTCACCAGGGCTGGGGTGGGTGCCCAGCCCCCCTGGTAGGAGAGGTGGCTGAGGCGGAGTCGGTGCTGGATGGCATCTGTGAGCTTGTCCACAACCCGTTTGTGGGCAGCTCTGGGGCTGTCCTGTGGTGGAGAGAACCCAAATGTGTGATGGGCTGAATGTGTGTGCCCCAGGGCTGCGGCCAGTGTCCCATAACGCACGGGAGGGTCAGGCCCTGGCGGTGGCCCATCATGCTTTACCTGACAGTGACCCATCATGCTTTACCTGACAGTGGGAAAGCAAAATCAGGGCCTCCTGATAGTGCCCGATGGCTTTCTGGGGGTCTCCCAGGTGGAGGCACGCTGCACCCAGCCCCTCGCACGCTTGCCACTGCCCCTGCAAGTCCCCTGGGAGGCAAAGGGCTGCATCGGACCCAGCACTGCTCAGCTGAGATCCCCAGCAGGCAGCATCACCCAGCTTGAGTCCATTGGACTCCCGGATACTGCAGACTCCCCCCAAGGGGTGCCTGTGCCTCCTCTCACCCGAGTCCCGGAAGGCTTGCAGGGCGTGCAGGTAGCTCTCCGCGGCAGCCTCGTGGTTCCCCAGCTGGCTGCAGGCGTATGCCAGGTTCCCAAAGCACTGCCCCTGAGCCCTCCGATTCCCCAGAGCACCTGGAATTGGGAACACAGGGCTCCATGCCGACCTGGCACATCGGGCAAAGCCAAGAGGCAGAGACAGCGCTGTGATCTACCGTGCAGGGCGGCCGCTCGCCGGTGCCAGCCCAGCGCCGTGCCGAAGCTGCGCTGGGCGTTGCGGACAGCGCCCAAATTCTGCAGCAGCGCGGCCTCCTGGCGCCGGTCCCGCTGCAGCTCCCCGCTGCACAGCCCAAGGGCCCGCTCAAAGCTCTCGGCAGCCAGGGAGAAGATGTGGAGCTGCGAGTAGCCGAGGCCGATGTCATTGTAGAGCCTCCCTGGGGGCAGAGAGGAAGAGGTGCGGGAGCTGTTCCCCAGGGCGCTGAGAGCGAAGGGCGCAGCGTTACCTCGCAGGGCCAGGTCGGGGATGTCTTCGCAGAGCGAGCGGCACCGGGCGAGGACGCTGGCGATCTCCGGCGCCCGGAACCGCCGGCTCTGCAGCATGGAGCCGCTCGCCCTGCTCAGAGCCACGGCCGCAGCCTCGGGGCTCTCGGCAGCCGCGTAGGTCTGCGCCGCGTCCAGGAAGCACCGCGCTGCTCGGGCTGGCTCCCGCATCCCCAGGTAGCAGCAGCCCATCTGCACGCAGGTCCCTGCTCGGCCGCCAGCCTGAGTAGCACTGGCGTGGCCGGCGACTTTCTCAAAGCGCTCCAGAGCCTTCGGAAAATCCTGGAGCCCTTCGTGAGCCGCCCCGGCGCTGAAATAAAGGCTCTCCAAGTGGTCCTTGTTGTCCTCCTCTGAGAACTGGGACTGGAGGAGGAACTCAAGGCCCTTTTTGGGCTTCCCAGTCTCCACGTAGGCAGCCCCCAGGTTGAAGGCACAAACCCTGTGGAGCTGGGGGCTCACTGTGTCTCTAGAGAGGAGCAGGGCCTTCCTGAAGCACCCCACTGCCTCCCGTCTGGCACCCAGAGCCAGTGCCTGGTGCCCGGCTCGTGTGAGGCCCTCGATGGCATCCACCCGCCCTGCTGCCTCATCCCCTCCCTCCTGAGCAGCTTCCCTGGCCTCAGCCTTCTCCTGCTTTTTCTTCCGACTCTTCTTGCAGCTGGTGGGGGCTGCAGGGGTGGTGCCGATGGTGGGGGCAGAGGGGGCAGTGGGGTGTGTGGGGGTGGTGGGCTGCACTCCCAGGTCAGCAGCCTCTTCCAAATCCATGGGCAGGGACAGCAACCTCCCTGCAAGAGAGAGGCTTAGGCAGTCAAGCCAGCATGGCCCTGCCAGGGAACACTTCAAATGAGCAGCATTATTTTATATTATTTACAAAAAATTAGGGACGTCTGGTAGCCTGTTTGCTATTAAGTTTCAGGAAGGAAAAAGGCCTGGAGGACCCCACAAACCTTGGTGGCCACGAGAGAGGAAAGAGGTCACTGGGGAAGGAGGAGGGACACCACAGCATGGAGTGGGATATTGCTGGGGTGCCTTTTAGAGAGACAGAATAATTAGTTGCACACACTTACTGTTTGCTCCTCAGGTGCAAAGGGTGCTGAGAGCAGGGAGCAGAGAGACAGGGCATCCCCGCCGCTGCAGCCGCGTTGTTGCTGCAAGCTGCAGCTCTCTGGTGCAGGGATGGAGGATGTTTGAGGCTGCCTGGAAAGTCGCCTGGAGCGGGTCACAGGCTGGAGCACAGCTGGGTTCTGAGACACAGGAGCGTGGCAGGCGGTGGCACAGGCTGGGACAAAGCCAGGCCTGTTCCTGGGAAAGCACATCCCACAATGGCCCCACTGGCTCCAGTTTCATCCCTGTTACCAGGGTGGTGTGCGGTGCCATGGCAACTCAGTGAAGCAGCGCCAGTGTGGTGGATGGATGGGAAAACTGTGATGGACAGGACAGCCGTGGAATGGATGGTAATCGGCTCCTCGCCACCTCAACAGCTTGTGGCAGGTGCTGGGGGCTTGTTCCGTGCAGGGACAGGTTCGTGCTTTGGAGCAGGCTGATGGATGGACTCGGAGCAGTGAGGGTACAGGGCACCCCGGGGCAGGGTGGCCCTTCACCCTTGACTTCCTCCTGCATCCTGGTGTGTGCCCAGCCCCTGCACCCCAGGGTTCCCCCTGAAACCCGAGGCTCTTCTTGCTCTCTTGGTGTGCCACCTCCCTACACTCCCGGTGCTCCCTGAGCTCCCCAGTGTGTGTCCCACTCCCCAGGGTGCTCCCCGGAGTCCCGGTGCTCCCTGAGCTCCTCAGTGTGTGGGAGCTCCCTGTGCTCCCATGCTCTCCCCTCCGATGCCCGCTCCCGGTGCCGCTCCCCGCTCTTCCCGTGCCGCTGTCTCGGTGCCGTTGTCTCGGTGTCCCGGTCCCGCTGTCCCGGTGCCGTTGTCCCGGTGCCGCTGTCCCTGTCCCGGTCCCGCTATCCCGGTGCCGTTGTCCCTGTCCCTGTCCCGGTCCCGCTGTCCCGGTCCCGCTGTCCCGGTGCCGTTGTCCCTGTCCCGGTCCCGGTCCTGCTGTCCCGGTGCCGCTGTCCCTGTCCCGGCCCCGGTCCCTCTGTCCCGGTGCCGTTGTCCCTTGTCCCTGTCCCTGTCCCGGTCCCGCTGTCCCGGTCCCGCTGTCCCGGTGCCGTTGTCCCTGTCCTGGTCCCAGTCCCGATGTCCCGGTGCCGTTGTCCCTGTCCCTGTCCCGGTCCCGCTGTCCCGGTCCCGCTGTCCCGGTGCCGTTGTCCCTGTCCCGGTCCCGGTCCTGCTGTCCCGGTGCCGCTGTCCCTGTCCCGGCCCCGGTCCCTCTGTCCCGGTGCCGTTGTCCCTTGTCCCTGTCCCTGTCCCGGTCCCGCTGTCCCGGTCCCGCTGTCCCGGTGCCGTTGTCCCTGTCCTGGTCCCAGTCCCGATGTCCCGGTGCCGTTGTCCCTGTCCCTGTCCCGGTCCCGCTGTCCCGGTCCCGCTGTCCCGGTGCCGTTGTCCCTGTCCCGGTCCCGGTCCTGCTGTCCCGGTGCCGCTGTCCCTGTCCCGGCCCCGGTCCCTCTGTCCCGGTGCCGTTGTCCCTTGTCCCTGTCCCTGTCCCGGTCCCGCTGTCCCGGTCCCGCTGTCCCGGTGCCGTTGTCCCTGTCCTGGTCCCAGTCCCGATGTCCCGGTGCCGTTGTCCCTGTCCCTGTCCCGGTCCCGCTGTCCCGGTCCCGCTGTCCCGGTGCCGTTGTCCCTGTCCCGGTCCCGGTCCTGCTGTCCCGGTGCCGCTGTCCCTGTCCCGGCCCCGGTCCCTCTGTCCCGGTGCCGTTGTCCCTTGTCCCTGTCCCTGTCCCGGTCCCGCTGTCCCNTCCAGGGGTGCAGGGGGGGACAGAGACTCTGGGCACACAGAGGGATGGGGGGAACAGTCGGATCTAGGGGTGCAGGGGGGGACAGGGACTCTGGGCCACAGAGGGATGGGGGAACAGTCGGATCTAGGGGTGCAGGGGTTGAGGGGAACAGGCAGGTCCACGTGTGGCTGGAGGGACGGCGGTGGCAGT
The DNA here is from genome assembly GCA_013397245.1 of Thryothorus ludovicianus. Taxonomy (NCBI): domain Eukaryota; kingdom Metazoa; phylum Chordata; class Aves; order Passeriformes; family Certhiidae; genus Thryothorus; species Thryothorus ludovicianus. The sequence goes on from VZTB01005215.1 coordinate 190,900, forward strand.
GTGCCAGGCACCTGGGGACAAACCTAGAGGGGACGCATTTTGAGGAATGGTTTATTGGGGGGCAGTCGGGTGCCCCCCAGAAGTCAGGGGTGCCTCCAGCACGAGCAGTGTCAGAGGACCCCAGACCTGTAGCTGTGTTCCCTGGGTGCTCCTTCTGGGCCTTCCTCCTCTCCAGTGCCAGCTCTGATGGCCGTTATTTGTGAAAAAAAGGAAATTGGAAAATTTCCTCCCCCTGCCAGAAGGGCCTGGCTGGTGGCACCGTGACGCTGGTGGCCACTCCCACGAGGGCTGTGGGAGGCTACTGCACCCAAAGCCTGTCTTCCTTTCTCAGATCTTAGTTTCAGGGGCCATGGGTGCTCCAGAAAGCCTCCCTGAGCAGGGGGCTCTAACGAGAGGCCCTTTTTCTGCCCAGGTGAGCGCCCGACTGCAGATGAGATGGACGAACAGAGGAGGCAGAACGTTGCCTACCAGTACCTGTGTCACCTGGAGGAGGCCAAGCGGTGGGGCTGCACTTGGGGGAAAAAGGAGTGTCATGGAGTGGGAGAGGAGGAACGGGTGGGGAGTGGCTATAATGCTGCAGAATGCTGCCTGGATGCTGGGGCTTTGTGAGTCCTCAAAGACAGCTGGGGGATTGTGTTTTTTGTGGGGGGGACACTCAGCCTTACACTCAATCTGGAAACCGCTCAGCAGCAAAAGTCTGAGCTCCTCTGCCAGGGAGGATTTATTGGAATGGGGTTGGGGGAAGATGTACTTTGGGTACTTTTCTGCTGGGTGGGGTGCTGGGGGTCTGTAACAGGTCCATCCTGCCAGCTGGATGGAGGCCTGTCTGGGAGAGGGGCTGCCCCCACCAATGGAGCTGGAGGAGACCCTGCGCAACGGAGTCCTCCTGGCTAAGCTGGGCCACTGCTTTGCCCCTGCCATTGTCCCAGTGAAGAAGATCTATGACCCTGAACAGACACGGTACAAGGTAAGGCTGTGGCACCCCTCAGGGTGTACCCCCAAACCTTTTCCTTGCTGGTGAGTGCAGAGTGAGGAGGGACTTGCTGACAGCAGTCACTGAGGGACTGTTTTGTAGCAGGTGGCTGCAATGGGGTCCCTGAGCTGTGCTGCCCCTGGCAGTCACAGCCATTGCCTCTGTCTTTAACCTCTTCCCTTGGCTGGGTTGGTCTAGGGGCAAGGGGGACCCCAGGGATGGGAGAAAGTGGGGTTCAGCCTGACCTCAGCTGCTCTCTTCCAGGCAGCCGGGCTTCACTTTCGGCACACGGATAACATCAACCACTGGCGGGATGCCATGAGTCACGTGGGGCTTCCCTCGGTAATGTCTCCCCTCTGCTTTCCCCAGCCAAGGGACAAGCTGGCCTCTGCCTTGTGGCAGTACTGGAGGGGTGCTGGTATAGCAGGGGGGCCCTTTGCCCCCCGCTCTTTGACACCAGCTGACCCTGGGGACCATCTCGGTGTCATTGCCACCTGAGGTGTCTCTTGTCTTGCTGGCAGATCTTCCACCCAGAGACCACTGACATCTATGACAAGAAGAACATGCCTCGGGTGGTCTACTGCATCCATGCACTCAGGTGGGTGCCTGAGTGTCACGGAATGTGGTCATGCTCGTGAGCCCTTTGGTGGTGTCACGTGTCAGCCTCAGGTGACACAAAAAAGTCAGGAGGGGAGAAGCAGGTGATGTCACGGTGTGGGTTTGTATTTCAGCTTCTACCTCTTCAAGTTGGGGCTGGCTCCTCCAATCCAAGACTTGTATGGGAAGGTGAACTTCACAGGTATGGCACTGTGCAGGGAGACCTGGGCTGGGGGTTGCTGAGGGGGGTTTGCCACCAACGCCCTGGGGTCCCATGGCAGGAGGGATGTGGGGAGTGAAATTATCGGGTGCGCTTTGCCAAAGCTGCCTCAGGGATGCTCACCCCAGTGTGGAGGTTTTCTGCACCCCTCTTGGTCTGGCAGGGCAGTGAGGGCTCTGCTGGCTGCCCCTGCTCCAGTGCTGGGCTGCAGGGCTGGTGCTGAGCAGGGCTACCTCTGCTCTGCTCCAGAGGAGGAGATCAACAACATGAAGCGGGAGCTGGAGAAGTATGGGCTGCAGCTGCCTGCCTTCAGCAAGATTGGGGGCATTTTGGCCAACGAGCTCTCAGTGGATGAAGCAGCAGGTGATGGATGCCTGGTGGGGAGCGGGGCTGAGTGTCAGCCCATAGCAGGATCTTGGCTCAGCCCCTGAGCACCAAATCTGGGGTCAGCAAACTGGGAGGGGGTGCTCTGGGAGGTGATGGTGGTCTGGGATGCAGTGGGAAGCGCCTGGCTTTTCTCTTTCAGCCTGGTACAAGGCTTCAGGTGCTGGCACTGCCCTTTTGTAGCCAGCAGCAGCTGGGTTTCTGCATTCCCTGGGCTTGCTGTGAGGCACAAGTGCTCGAGACTGCAGCTTGCCTTTTGGACAGAACGGATTCCCACCGTCACCCGTGGAATATCTCATCCCACTGCATGCAGGGATGAAGCAAATGCTCCATCTTGCCCCTCTGTGTCCCATCTCACCTCCTCCTTGCCTCACCTGCAGTCCACGCCGCGGTGTTGGCCATCAATGAAGCAGTGGAGCGGGGGGTGGTGGCCCGGACGATGGAGACCCTCCAGAACCCCCACGCGAGGCTGGTGGGACTGCGAGAGGAGCTGGCAGGGGCCTACCAGGAGATGCTGCACCAGGCCAAGCTGGAGAAGGGCAGCAATGCCAGAAACAGGGTGAGGAGGGCACAGGGTGCTCCGGGGGGACTGGGAGAGGAACAGCCCCTTTGCTGATGGGCAGGTGGGTGCTTCCAGCTGGAGGGGTCCCTTGGCCAGAGACATGGTCTGAAACATGGCCTGGGAGCCCTTGTGCTGAGCAGAAGATGGAGGAGATGATTCCTCTTTGGGGGCTGGTTCACCCATGGCTTGGGGTTGGGAAATGAGCCCAGGCATCTGCAGGGGACCCCACTGCACATGGTGGAGTGTGCTTGGGCACACTTAGGCTCAGCTCAGCTTAGGCTGAGCAGGCCCTGTCTAGTACCCACAGGTGATCTCCGAAGGAGAGGATGTCTACGACTGGTGCCTGACCCAGGCTGAAATCCAAGGGAATATCAACAAAGTGAATGGTGAGCAAAGCTGAGCCTTCCCACTGGGGGCTCTCCAGTGCTTATGGTGGGACCATGGTAGCCCAGGGCATGGGGAGAGTCATGGGCATAAGAGAAAGAAGTCTGCTCAGACCTAGTGGGAAGAAGGGCTAGGTGTGCATTTCCAAGGAGAAAATAAAATTATGAGTATGTGGGTTTTAGCCATAGCTGCCTTTGCTCCCTGGAGCTGTGGGATGATTTCCCTGCTCACCTCTGGGGTGAACTGGCCTCTTGTAGTGCGTGGGGCTCTGGAAGAGGTGGACAATGCCCTGGAGAGACGGGATGTGCTGGCACTGCACCGTGCACTGCAGGACCCCACTCTGGCCCTGCGCTGCCTCCAGCGCAACAACTTCGAGCTCTACTTGGAGCAGCTCAGCATGGACCGGGAGGAGAAGGCACTGGTAGGGGCTGGCAGAAGCCTGTGGTGCAGGGTACTTGGGCTGGGGGGCAGCCCGTGGTCCCCAGGAGGAGGGAGGTTCCATGAGCTGGGGAGTTGGCAGCTTTCTGCCAGGGGTCAGAGCATGGCTGCTCTGCCAGCACAAGCATGATGAGCTGTGAGACCTGATACCTGTCTCTGCTTGCTGCAGGAACTGGGCTACCTGGAGCTGCTGGAGCAGGAAGAGGTACAGGCAGGGATCCTCACAGCAAACCAGAAGGACGAGAAGGAGCGAGCCAGTGAGTGCCTGGGTGAACACTTGTTGCAGGTTCTGCTGCCCAGTGCATCCCAGGAGCTGGTGGCCCTGCTGGCAGCCTGGCCCTGAGACAGGGCACGGCCACCTCCTGCAGCCCCCCAGGCCAGCAGCCCTGTCTGTCCCTCAGTGGTCCAGGCTGTCGGCCGGATCAACGCTGCTGTCCGCCGAGGGATGCCAGCACAAACCTTGGAAGCACTGATGGACCCTGCAGCCCAGCTGCCTGATGTGCACACCTCTGCTGCCCCCCTGTACCAGCACCAGCTGGCCCTGCTGCAGAGCCAGCATCCACGGGTGAGAGACCCCCAGGGATAGGCCATGAGTCCCCTTGATGGTGGGTGCTCTGCTAGGACTGGGGTGCTTCCTCTGCTGCTGCTTCCCTGGGGAAGCTGGGCCTGGAGGAGGAGGTTATGGGGATTCAGTGTCTCTGCCTGCCCCGTGCAGGGCGAGTTGGCACAGGAGGAGTTGTTTGTGGCTGTGGAGATGCTCTCAGCTGTGGCACTGGTTAACCAAGCCCTGGATGCCAGGAATCCCAGCAGGCTCTGGAGCAGCCTGGTCAGCCCTGCCCTGGGCCTCTCAGGAGTTGAGGATGCGAATGCACAGCGGTGAGTTGGGCTTTGTTGGGGGGTGGTGTGAAGAAATCTTGTGGAAAAGGCTGGTCAGAGGGCCTGGGCTTTTTGTGAGATTGTTCCAGCTGCCTCCCTGTTCTGTGCCTTGCCTCTCCCTTCTGAAGAGCTGGGCAGCTGGATCTGGCAGGTGCCCTCCTCCTTGGAATGCACTGAGCCCTCCTTGGAATGCACTGAGCCCCTCTTGGAATGCACTGAGCACCCCTTGGAATGCACTGAGCCCTCCTTGGAATGCTCCAAGTCATTGCCCTGTGTCTCTCCTGCAGGTACTGTGATGACTTGTTGCAGCTAAAAGGCCAATTGAGGAAAGCAGGAGCTGAGTTCCTGAGCTGGAACGACATTCAGGAAAGCATCAACAGCACCAATTCATCAGTGCAGGATGAAAATGACCGTGAGTCCTGCCCACATGAGGTTTGGGCATGCAGTGGGTCTGCAGATATCCTGGGAGGGAGGTTGCACTGGGATTCCAGCCCCGATGAGACACCAGAGAATCTCACACCCCTCTGGGCTGTGACTCCCTTGGGTGCCCAGAGCATGGGAGGGGTTGAAAGGCCTGTCCCTTCCCTCCCACACAGGAGACCGTGCAGTCCAGCTGGTGAACGAGGCACTGCTGCAGGCAGACCCTGAGAAGACATTTGCAGCATTGCTGCTGCTGGCACCTGCCCTGGCTGACATTGCCCTTCCGACTGCCCCACGCTACCACAGTGTCCTCTCCAGGGCCCGCAGGCAGAAAGTCCAGGTGGTGTGGGGGTCACCAGCTGTGGAGTATCTCCACGGCAGCCTAGTGTTCCCCTGGATGCAGGGTACCCCACGTTGGTCACAAACTGTGACCCCCCTACCCCAGCACTGCAGCATCTGCAAAGCAGGAGGTGCTCGAAGGTGGGCTGCCCTGCTCACTAGACCCCATCTCCCCATCTCACAGGCCACAAAGGACAATGGAGCTGTTCTTTCATGGGAAGAGATCCAGGAAGGGGTCTGCCAGGCCAACCAGGACACAGTGTCAGCCAGGAGCAGTGAGTGGTCTCCCCATGTGGGTGCTGCTGGGGGTCGGGGCACAAGAAGGGGCTGACGTGACCCCCTCTGCTCCTGCAGTGGCTCTGGGCACAGCTGCCATCAACCAGGCCATCAAGGAAGGGAAGGCATCACAGACACTGAGGGTGCTGTGCAACCCTGCCGTGGCCCTGTGTGGCGTGGTGAACGCCTGTGCTGACACCTACCAGGAGCAGCTGGCAGCTCTGATGGCCACCAAGAGACCAGCAGGTAAAACCCTTGGGGCTGCAAAACCTCTGCCACACTGGGAGCCTGAGGTGCACCCCTGGCCAGGGGGTTCAGGGGAAGCAGCACTCCAGCAGCTCTGTTCTGGTTTGAAAAGCAAAACCAGTGAGAAACTCCAAGTCAGAAATACAATTTATTAGGAAAAGGGAAAATAAAACAAAAAGGAAACAAAATACATGCAATAAGGAAAAAGAAATCACTGACAGAGTCAGAATCCAACCTGACACCCTGTTGGTCAGGGTGTTGGCAGCAGTCCAGTTGCAATAGTGGCTGCAGTCCCCCTGGAGTTGCAGCTGTGGCTCTGTTGGAGCAGTGATCCTGGAGAAAGGTGCAGCCTCTGCTGAAGGTGCAGTGGTGATGGATGGGCCTGTTCTTCCTCTGGGAGCCCAGTGGAAAAGGCTGCCTTGGTGCTCCAAGTCTCAGGTTTTTATCCAGGTAGAGGGGCTGGGTTCCCCCCAGGCTGGAGCATTTCCCAATGGGATGATGGAATTTTATCAGTGGGCTTAATGGCCCATGAGCAGAAGATCTATCCCTGGAGGGAGAATGGGCCATGGAAGAGATAAGGAAACTGCTCTTGAAGGTTTCTTATCAGCTGATTTATCAACAGAAGATCACATCACTGCCCCCATCCCAGTTCTGAGGGATGGTAATAGAATAACACACCCCTGATTATATTTTACACTGCAACCCCTGACGAGCTCCAATCCATCCTGGCATGCAGGGAACACGAAGCCATCCTGGATCCAGCACAGGCTGCTGGACGGTGCCCACTTCTACCTGAACCTGCAGACCCTGGAGGGCAGCTGGCAGTGCCCACGCGACGGCAGCTTCAACACCACACACCTGAGCCGGGAGGAGATCCAGGTACGGGCGGGCCGGGGCTGGGTGGGCACCGATGGCATTACTGGGGCTGAGCTGGTGCCTCATTGTCCTTGCAGGCTGTTGTCACCCGAGTGGCAGTGGCACACGAGCGGGAGCTGCTGTGGGCAGCCCACGTGGCCCTGGTGGTGAGGCTGCAGGCGCGGCTCCGGGGCTGCCTCGTGCGCCGGCGGCTCGCGGCACAGCGGCGCGTCCTGGGGGAGCAGAGGCCAGCTGCCATCAGGATCCAGGTGACAGAACCTGTCCCCCCTCTGAACAGTGACACAAACCAAGGGCAGCTGCTGGCAGCACCTTCCAGCAGGTGCCAGGGAGTGCCAGTGCTTGCTGCTCTGTAATTCTACAGCCAGGACCCCGAGGTGCTGCAGAGAGTAGTGCAGGGCTTGTTTCTCCTACAGTAGATGCTTTGGGTGCTGGTTTCCTCTTTCCCCCATGCTGTGTTATTCTCTTTCCTCATGTGCTCCCTGAGAAGCCAATGGAGTCACAGTGACCTCACACAGGTCCCTCTGCCTGGTGTCTTCTTGTTCTCAGGCTTGTTGGAGGGGGTACAGGCAGCGCAGAGCTTACCTGGAGAGGCTGAACTATCTGAAATCCAACACAGAGGCTGCAATCAAGGTTTGGAAGATTCTTTTCTTCAGCCTTTGTTACCATGTTGGGTATTGTTGCCTGCTTGTGAGGGTGGCATCTACCCCTGCCCAGTGCAGAGGCACCAGGGGGGATTGTGGCAGCTGGGCCAGGGCAGTGTGTGAGTGGACAGGGGAGAAAAAAAATAGAATAGAATTGTTACCATGGGTTCTCTGAGGCTGGAAAAGCCCTTGAAGGTCACTGAGTACAACTATTCCCTCAGCACTGCCAAGGGCACCACTAACTGTGTCCCCAAGTGCCACATCCCTATGGGTGTTAAATCCCTCCTGGGATGGTGAACCCACCACTTTGCTGGGCAGCCTGTGCCAATGCCTGACCATCCCTTCTGTGAAGAAATTCTCCTTAATATCCAACCTAAACCTCCCCTAGAAGTCCTCGTGATTTTTCCCCTCCACCCATTCCATTTGGCCAAGCAAGTCCTTCAGAATCCAAATGTTTGAACATCTCTCCCAGATTCAGGCAGCTGTAAGGATGTGGCAGGCACAGAGGAAGTACCAGGAGAGGCTGAACTACTTCAGGCAGAACGTAAGTGATGGGATTGGGGTAAAACAACTCCTGGGACCGTGTTGGTGGGGATGTAGGAGTTGGATCCCTGTCCACAGGTGCTTGCAGTGCAGCTGGAAGAACTTATTCACCCTGGCAGGGGGGCAGATGGGAAGGAATGGGTACCTGGTGGGTCTGGAAGCCAAACTCTCAGGTTTTGTAAAGTGTGAGGAGAGGAAAAACCACTCCAGTTCTATCAAAGAACAACAATGACTTTGAGATACCCTTTAGGAGGGGAAGGAAATTTTGTGGGGAAAAGGGAGGGATGTCAGCTGTGGGAACTGAAGTTGCACCTCCGGAGTTGCTGCAGCTTCTGGCATACAGTGAGTGGAGGGGAATGACCACTGAGAAGAGTAAGATCCCAAAATCTCTCCTGTATTGTACAGACCCTCATCCCAGGCCTTAACACATTCCTGGCAGTGAAACCAGGCAGTGATGTGCTTGTCCAGCTCTCCTTCACTCCCTGTGTGTGACAGGAACACTACGGAAAAACATCTCCCACCCCCTTGTTTGTCTTGGCAGATTAAAGCTGTAATTAAAATCCAGGCTTTTGTGCGAGCAAACAAGGCCCGTGGGGATTACAGGATGCTGGGTAAGTGCCTGCTTGTTGCCACTCTGAAGTGTGATGGCTAATTGGGAAGGGGACTCTGCCTCTTCCCTTGCTAGCCCTGTGCAGTGGGGAAGCAAGGACAGGAGTGACAGAGCCTTGCTGGTCCTTGGTCATCAGCCCTGGGGCTGCCCCTCTGCCTCTGAAAGATTCCTGGCAGCTGCTGCAGTGTGGCCACATGCTGTCCCATGTCCTGGTGCTACAAGAAGATGCTTTTTGGAGAGGAGGATGGGGTGAATGCTGAGGGTCTGCAGTGAGGGTGGCCCCTCCATCCTTCTGCAGATATTCATGGCATTACTGTGTGTTGCTGCAGTCTGCACCAAGAGTCCCCCCTTGAGCATCGTCCGGCGCTTCATCCACCTGCTGGAGCAGAGCCAGCACGACTTCTGGGAGGAGTCAGAGGTGCTGCGGCTGCAGGAGGAGGTGGTGAAGAGGATCCGTGCCAGCCGGCAGCTGGAGAGTGACCTGGACCTCATGGACATCAAGATTGGGCTGCTGGTCAAGAACAGGATCACGCTGCAGGTAGAGGGAGTGGAGGAGGACTTGGTTGCCTCGTGTGGTCCTGCCCTCCGTGGCATTTTGCAGCTTGGATTTGTCCCTGCTGCACTTTTTAAGCAGTGGGAGGGGTTAGGGAGAACTGGGGTGTCTCTGGTTCTCCCAGAAACTGGTCAGAATGACAGAGCCTTAGATCCCAGTGCTTCTCTTGCTGCCTGTGTGGCTGCAGGAGGTGGTCTCCCACTGTAAGAAGCTGACCAAGAAGAACAAGGAGCAGCTCTCAGAGATGATGTCCATGGACAAGCAGAAGGGGCTCAAGTCGCTCAGCAAGGAGAAGAGGCAAAAGCTGGAGGCCTATCAGCACCTCTTCTACCTGCTGCAGGTGAGGCTGGGGCGCTCTGCTGTGTCCCCCACAGCTGGGGGGAAGTGCAGGGAGGGGCCTGGCCCCCAGCTAACGCACGACACTTGGGTTAGCTTGGTGTCCCTCCTCTGCAGACACAGCCAGTGTACTTGGCCAGGCTGATCTTCCAGATGCCCCAGAACAAGTCCACCAAATTCATGGAGTCGGTGATCTTCACGCTTTACAACTACGCCTCCAACCCACGGGAGGCTTATCTGCTGCTCCAGCTCTTCAAAGTTGCGCTGCAGGAGGAGATCAGGTGGGTGTCTGTGGGTGCCCTGCTGTGGGGACAGGCCCAGGGAAAGGCTGAACTGCATCAGCTTGGCTGCTGTTATGTCTTCTGTCTGCTGCCTCCTGCTTGGAGGACACACACACACGCCGGTCCATCTCCTCATGCCACCTGACCCATCTCTGTCCCCAGGTCCAAGGTGGACCATGTTCATGACATCCTGATGGGCAATGCCACAGTAATCAGGCTGGTGGTCAGCTTCTACCGCAGCGTGCGAGGGCAGAACGCCCTGAGGCACATCCTGGCTGGCCCAGTGCAGGAGGTCCTGCAGGACAAGACCCTCAGCATCCGCATGGACCCCGTGGACATCTACAAGGCGTGGATCAACCAGACGGAGTCACAGAGTGGGCAGAGAAGGTCAGGCCCTGGGTGAGAAGGGTTCGGCCACAGGGTGATGGGCATTGGGATGGTGATGGGGTCCTGCCTTCCCTTCACAGCAAGCTCCCCTATGAAGTCAGCCCTGAGCAGGCTCTCACCCACCCTGAGGTCCAAAGGCGGTTGGACATTTCCATCCGCAATCTCCTGGCGATAACAGACAAGTTTGTCTCTGCCATCACCTCTTCTGTTGACAAGATCCCGTAAGTGTCTCGATGGTTTCTGTGCACACCTCAGGAGTGCTGTTGGCTCTAAAGTGTCTCCAGCAAGGCTTTAGAAAGGAGGTTGGGTTGGTGGGGGGTTTCCTGGCCCCTTTGCTGCTGCAGGACTGAGTTACTGCACTGCCAGCAAGGGGAACCCCAAATACCAGCAGCTCCTCCTGGGCTGCCTTGTTTTTCTGCTCCATTTCTGGGCAATTTACTGCTGATATTGAGATGTCTGCCAGGAAGAATCTGAGCTTTCTGGTCATCTCAGAGGATGAAGGCCTCCTCCAGAGATACCTGGATTGGCAGCAGAGTGGGGGAGGGAGCTGAGGGGTGCTGTAGCTGCCAATCCTACCTGTGGGCTTCTCCATCACCCCAGGGCTGGAGCCTTGCTGCTTCTTGGATAATGGGTAGTAGGACTGGGTCATCAGGGTGTACCTGAGTGCTGATGGTCCTTTCCCTACCTCTCTTCAGCTATGGGATGCGCTACATGGCCAAAATCCTGAGGATGTCCTTGGTTGAGAAATTCCCCAAGGCCCCAGCAGAGGAAGTTGATAAGGTACCATGGGGCTGGGGGACCTGCATGGTTTGGTGGGGTTCAGCTGTGTACATGAAGGGCCAATATCCCTCCACAAAAGGTCAGGTCCTCTTGACTTAAAAACACCACCAAGTCAATATTTTCCTTGAGCCACTGAGGAAATGCCAAGAGTGGGCTTTTCCCTGCACTTCCATCTCTTTCAGGAGGGTCCTACCATGCAGCACAAGGATGAAACACCCTTCCCTGCTGAGCTATCACCTCCCTGGGCCCCAACCCATCTGCTCCCCAAACCCCCCACCTGTCTCATGTCCTAGATCGTGGGGAACCTGCTCTACTACCGCTTCATGAACCCGGCAGTGGTGGCCCCTGATGGCTTTGACATCGTGGACATTTCGGCCGGGGTGGCCCTGAGCCCCGACCAGCGCCGCAGCCTGGGCTCCATCGCCAGAGTGCTGCAGCACGCCGCTGCCCACAAGGCCTTTGAGGGGGACAGTGCCCATCTCTGCGGGGTGAACCAGTACCTGGAGGACACCCACAACAAGTTCAGGTGGGCTCCAGGATGGTGATGGGGTGGGAGGGTGGATAGGAGCTGGTGGCAGGGGTTTGGGGCTGACCAAAGGGGTCTCTCCTTACAGGAGGTTCATCTCTGCTGCCTGCTGTGTCCCTGAGCCTGAAGAGAGGTTTAACATGGATGAGTATTCAGAGATGGTGGCAGTGGCCAAACCAGTCATCTACATCACTTTGGGGGAGCTCATCAACACACACAAGGTCAGGGCATAAAGCTCATGGCAAGCCCTGTTTCCTCTGCTCCCACCTCCTGGGCTTTCTGCTGCATTTCTTCCCATTCCTCTCTATCCACTTCTGGCACAGCTTCCCTCCTCCTAACTCCTTTTTCTCCTCTTCTAAGCAAGGAAATAACCTAGATTCTGCAGGTTTGTCTTTTTACAAACCTCATATCTTCTCCATCTCCTCTCAAGTGCAAAGGGTGGCTCTCCCTCACTCTCCCTTTGCATCCCCTTTTGCCACTGACCCATCCCTTGCACCATCCAGCTCCTGCTCGAGCACCAGGACTCCATTGCACCACACCCCAGTGACCCCCTGCACAAGCTCCTGGAGGATCTTGATGAGCTTCCTACAGTCCACTCCCTGGTTGGTAGGTTGAACTCTGGGACCCACCACCTACCCTGAGAGGAGGAGGGTGGACATGAGCACATTTTCCTTGCACAAAGCTTGAGCTGGATTGCTTTGGGCATGGGAATCCAGCCCTCTAGAGCCCAACACAGCTAGCAGGGTTCTCTCTGCCCTCGCAGGGGAAAGCGTTGCCAGCCTGGGGGACAGTGGTTCTGAGCAGGTGCTCTCCCAGCTCAGCAGAACAGAGATCTCCCTCACCCTCACCAACAAGCTGGTGCCAGTAGCCAACAGTGAGGAGAGTGACACAAGGAGCCTGCTGCTGAGGTAAGGATGGATTCTGCAGGAATCAGGAGGGTACTGGGAGTGTTGGAAGGGTACTGGTGGCTGGGATGCTCAAGGTGGGCAAGAAACCTTTGAGAGGCAACTGAATATTGTGTGTGATGGTCTGAAGTGGATGCCTGACATCTCCCTCTGTCTCTAGCACCAAGCAGATGCTGGTAGATTTGATCCAGTCCCAGCCAGGAGATTCCCTCCCAGAAATCTTGCGGACACCAGCCTCAGAGCATGAGGTGGGATGTGTGAGGCTGCTGTTGGGGATGAACTGAAAAACTTAGTAGGCAAACAGCAAAAAAGTTCTCAGCAAAAAGCTGCCTTGCTCCTCTCAGAGTATTGGCCAGTGCTCTCGTGACCCAGCAGTGACTGGACTCTGGTTTCCAGAAAAATCACATTTCCTGGGCCAGGAGAGACCCACATCAAAGCGTGGGTGCAGGAGTTTGGTTGTTCCATCTCTGTATCCCATTCCAGCTGTGTTCCAGGCTCACCCCTTCTCATCCCTAGGAAGCTGCCCACGAGCACCTCGTGCGCCGGCGGGCGCTGTGGGATGCCCAGAGCTCAGCTCAGCTGAGGCGCCATCCCTCCCTGGCTGCCAATGGGCAGCTCTCCATGGAGGACAAGAAGCGCAAGGTCACCCGCAACCTGCGGCGCCTGGAGAGCCTGGGGCTGGTGCACTCTGCCAGCCAGTACCAGGAGCTCATTGACGAGCTGGCCAAGGTGTGCTGGGGGACACTGGGGGTCACCCCTAAACCCCCCGCAGGCCCTGCTCTGGTAAAGCTCACAGTGACATGTATTGGCTTCCTGGCACTGCTGGGTTTCCTCCAGGACATTCGGAACCAGCGGCGCCACCGGCAGCAGCGCCGCAGGGAGCTCCTGAAGCTGAGGCAGACCCTGGAGGGCCTCGATGCCAAGACTCTGTTTTATGAGGAGCAGATTGATTATTACAATCAGTACATCAAGACCTGCCTCGACAACCTGGCAGCCAGCAACAAGTGCGGTTCCTTACCAAAAAACAGTAATTTTTTTTAAAAAAAGATTATTTGTTTTCATTGCTCTCTGGTTGTTGTGGGTCCTGGAGATGTTGGGAATTGAAGGGGTCACAGGTGACAGGAGATGAGCTCTCAGCATGTGGATGTCACTGTGGGACATGCAAAGACACACACGGACACTTTCTCTTGAGAAGGCTAAAAACTATTTATTAAAATATTTGACTCCATATTTATAGTATTTCCACACAGACCAGGGATTGGAGAAGAAGGTTGACACCTTTCCCATCCCGTTGGTCAAGACAACTGTCCATCAGTTGTTTTTAACGCTAAGAGAAAGTGTGTAAACAACTTTGTTTTATTAAAATAGACTTCTGATAACAACACCCCTGTGTGTAAGAAAGAACTAAGAACTGTGAAAAACATCCAGTTAGAAAGTGTCTCAGAAAACTTGAAAAATCAAAGTGACATGCGGTCCCTTCTGTTCCAGGGTCAGTGGGAAGGGCAAGAAGCTGCCATCACTGCACTACACAGCAGCCCAGCTGTGGGAGAAGGGGGTGCTGCTGGAGATCCAGGACCTGCCACCCAGCCAGTGAGTAACCCTACTCCAGGGGAGGAGCTCTTGTGGTTATTCAGTGCAGGCCCAGGAGTTGGACTTAATGCACTCCATAATCCGTATGGGTCCCTTCTGATTCAAGATATTCCACAATTCTGTAAAAACTTGGAAAAATAACCAAGGAGGAGGATGTACATGGGCCACTGTTGTCCTGCCATGTGGGGCAAGTTTTTTTGTGTAGGCCAATGCAGCAAAGTTGGGATTTGCAGTGGGGTTTGGGCTGTGGGTCTGGCTGCTGTGCTGAGGGGGTGCCCTGGCTGGGTGACCTGGTCCTTGGCTGTGTTAAAGCTGTGAAGCCCCTTTTGGCAGCGAGTGGTTCTGTCTTCTCAGGCTCAGGAACGTGATTTTCGACATCATCCCCTGTGAGGAATCGGGCAGGTTCCAGGTGAAAGCCAAATTCATGGGGATCGACATGGAGTGCTTCCAGCTGCACTACCAGGTGTGGAGCCTGTCCTGCTGGGGTCAGAGAGATGAGGGCAGCTGGGGCATGTGGGGGCTGGGTGGTGTCCCCACACCTGCAGCTCTTGTGAGGATTTGGAGCCCACGTGGAGCCCTGAGCTGCTGGGGGCAGCCTTGCTGTGCATCTCTCACTGCAAACCCAGCTCCCTGTCCCCGGGCTGGGCACTGGGGAGGGCTTCCCTGGCTGGGCACAGCCTTGCTGTGCATCTCTCACTGCAAACCCAGCTCCCTGTCCCCGGGCTGGGCACTGGGGAGGGCTTCCCTGGCTGGGCACAGCACTGGTGGCAGTGACAGTCCCCTCTCCCACAGGACCTGCTGCAGCTGCAGTACGAGGGTGTAGCAGTCATGAAGATGTTCGATAAGGCCAAGGTCAACGTCAACCTGCTCATTTTCCTCCTCAACAAGAAGTTCTTCAAGAAGTAGCAGGCTCAGGGGTGGGGCTTCAGGGAAGGGGGTCAATGCAAACCAAAGAGACCTCAGGGTTAGGTGGTCCCAGGGCAGGGAAGCTGCTGCTGGCCATGGAGCTTTCCTGCGTGGGTGCAGTGTCCTGGAGCTCTGCAGCCAGCAGTGCCTGACTGGTGAGCACAGGGCTCAGATTGAACATGGTACTAAACCAGTGCCTGACCTCCCTGCAGGAGAATGCAGCTGCCAAAGCTTTTGCAGCACGTGTTGCTTTTAAAATCTATTTTATCTGGGTGTTTTGGCTGTTTAATTCCTGTGTTGCCAACAGCCAGCTGCCCAAGGACACGCTGTATTTCTGGACACTACACAAATTTTATTGATGTAATAAAGGTATTCTAATATATCTATATATATCTATCTATATATCTATATGTATGTATATATTTCTTCCTCACACCAAGGCTGGGGAAATGTCAGAATCAGTCTTTATATGGAGGGGTAGGGAGAGGCCAGAACAGAGAGGCAATAACTGCTTGTGAAGACATCTGTGAGCTCTTCTCTAGTAAACTGAGGTGCAACAGAAGAATTTGGATTTGAATTTTCACTGCTCTTCAGCCAGGCTGTGAAACACAAGAGGCACAGTGTCACTGCTGTCCCATGGATGCTTTGAGGGACTGGAGCAGGGACCATGTCTCTGGACCACATTGGTGCCTGGCATTTGCTGTGGAACAACCCCAGAGCACCCTCTCAGTAGGGATGGTGGTGCCTCTATCCTCTCTTGATTTGCTCTGGTGCTTTATCAGTTTTCAAGTGTGGGGTAACGGCTGTGTTTGGCTATGGCTGCATTTAAAGCACTTTCTTTCCATGTGAGTTCCTTCTACAGCCCCTTCCATGGGATGGGAAGGGAGCTTCTAGTAGTCCAAATTTCCTCCCACCCCATCTCCTCCAGGCACGAGAGCAGCAGGTCCCAAACCTGCTCTGCAGAGGAAGTTTTTTGGGGAATTGAAATAGGAATCTCCCTTGCTGCTTGGTAACTGCCATGGGACCTTGAGGCAGCTCAGCACTACCTGATCTATTGGCATCTCAAGCTCTGTCTTGTCTTTGGAAAGTGATGTTTGTTTGTGAGGTTTTTATGTGTTTTTTTTGGACCTTCTCATATAAATGCCTCAAACTGTACTTTATCCCCATCCGTGCTGGATTCCTGCTGTGCTGCCTCTGCTTGTTTACTCTAAATAAAGATGTATCAGAAAATGCAGAATTTCTCTGGATGATCCTTTCCCTGTTCTCCTCACCTGCCTCTCTCCTTGCTTACCAGGGTTTTTGAGGCTGGTGCCATTGCTGCAGCCCCCTGTTCCTAAAGCAAATCGAGGGGTGTCCCCTCAGCTTCTGGCCAGGGACACCAGGGACCGGCCCCCTCGCAGCAGCACCGAGCCAGGTGCTGAGGCACCAACTCAGCTCTTGCACAGGGAATTTAGGCCACTTTCAGACACACTTAATTCTTAAATAAATACTATGATTACATCTCCTAAAGACTATGATTATATCTCTACAGGAATGAAGTGGGATCAGGCTGCAGCACTTTCCTGTGTTTAAAATAGGACCGGGCTGCCATTAACCTGTTGGATGCTGCACCATCTGCAGGGACAGGATCCTGGGAAGTTGCTGCTGCACATTACCCATCACCACATTGGCATTTTTATCTTCTGGTTACCATATTTGTTCTTTTTTTCCCTTGCTTGCCATTAGAGGAGGATCCAGTGTGTCTGTGTGGTTTGTTGCTGCCAGCCACATCCCCCAGCAGCCAAGCAGCCATTGGCTTTGCACCAGCAGCATTTGGCACGCTGAAACCACTTTTCTGAGGTGTTTTGGGATGGAGGGGAAGCCTGAGGTAAAGAACTCCACCTAATAACAATAATCCCAGCTATTCACTAAGCACAGTTGCAGCACGGGCTGGAGGCGACTCGATGTTGCTGTGGAAAAGGTGATTTATTTATTTTTTTTTTGGCTCCCGGGAAGTTGTGCTGTGGCCAACCATGACTCAGAAATAGGGTGCCACCTCTTGCCTCCTGCCCACATATTTTGAAGAGAAGGTCGGAGGGGAAAATGAGGCGCTGGGAGTGCTGGAGGAGGCCTGAGCTCCTCCCGAGACAGCTCCACTAGATGTCATTGCAAGCTGGGGATAAACGCTCCCGCGGCCACCGGCACCAGCCGGGGATGCTCGGCGAGCACAGCCCCGCCGAGGGCTCCTCCGGCGGCTGCAAATGCTCAGCTGGCCCCAGCTCCAAGGATGGACCCAGCACAGCACGTCCCAGTGTGGACAAAGCAAGGCTGAAGCTTTCCAGGAGCTCTCAGCACAGCCTCTCCTCAGCCCCGCGGCTTTTCCTGCAGCCCTGGGCTCACCAGCGCCTGCCAGGGCTGGGACAGGGAAAGGGAACGGCCAGGAAAATCAGATCCTTCCCCAGCCTGTCCCTAAAACCATCCTGAGAGGTGTTATTTGGAGGGAAGGGGGAGAAAAGGAGAAATGTGAGCTCCCCCTGGGGCTTGTATTTCATACCAGAGAATGGTTTGAGTTGGAAGGGACCTTAAAGCCCACTCAGTCCCACCCTCTGCCATGGGCAGGGACATCTTCCATTATCCCAGGTTGCTCCAAGCCTCGTCCAACCTGGCCTTGGACACTTCCAAGGATGCCATAGCTTCTCTGGGCACCCTGTGCCAGGGCCTCACTGCCCTCACAGGGAAGAATTCCATCCCAGTATCCCATCTAACCCTGTCCTCTGGCAGTGGGAAGCCATTCCCCTTTGTCCTGTCACTCTTTAGGTACAGGGAGGTGTAATTTCACCTTGACCAGCTCCAGCACGTCCTGTCCAGCACACAGACACCCAGGCACCATTCCTGGCCCACCAGCATTCCCTGCATGGCACAGGCAATCATTGTGCTTGCATTAAGCCCCCTCACTGACTTCCCCCTCTGCACCTACACACTCAGCTGTGATACAGCATTCCCAGTGCTGCTGGCTGTGCCAGGGGCTGCTGCTGAAGGTGCCACAGCCCCAGGTGCCACAGCCCCTCAGCAACACAAGCCTTGCTCCTGCTCCCTCCTCACTTACTGCCATAATTGACTCCAGGAGCACAAATGAGCTGCCAGATGGGTGGACTTTGGAAAAAAATAAAGCAAAAAGAAAGAGAATGAGGGAGGGTTAAGAAAACTATGTATTTAAGTATGTGCATGTGTATAGATGTGTGAGAGGGAGAGAAAATTGGCACCAGGGTGCAGGATAGGCATTCAGCATCTCACATATCACCAGGCTGGTTTGGTGCAAGTCCTGCAGCCTGTGGCACTCAGAATGTGTAGGAAAGTGTAACCTGTGGAGAAATGTGCCCCACACTGGGGCTGCTGCCCTGGTCCAGGGTGGGAAAGGGGTTACTGGGATCTCCCAGGCTTTGTGAGGGAGAGTTGAGATAGAATGAAGGAGTGTGTTGGGAGGTACACAGCTGGGAGCTTGCTGTCTCTGTTCCATTCCAGCCTGCTCACAGGGATCCATACACCCAAAAGGGATGAAAAATGATTAAACTGGGCTCAGGAAGGTGCTGCTGCAAGTCCTGATCCCACCAGCTCAGGGCTGCCTGGCTGAGAAGCTGTTGGGAGCTGGTGCTGGGTGCTGAGCAGGCCAGCTTGAAGGCAGTGCTCCTGCAGAGCCACTGTCCCCACTGTCACGTGCCACCGTGTTGTTAATCCCATTTCGAAAGCCTGTGCCCCAAGCCGTGCCTGCCAATCCCCCTCGGTTCCACAGCTGCAGGGCTTGGGACTGTGCTGCTGCCTCGGCAAGCCCCAGGGTGTCCGTGCACCCAGCTCCTCTCCACAGGCAGACCTGGACGTGCCCACGTCCTCTGCCTGCTCCTGCTCCAGTCCTGAGGATGCTCAGGTGCTTCCTGCCCTGTACAAAAGGGTCCTCAGTCCTGGACAGCCCCAAAAGACACATTGGATAGAGGCTGGGCTATACCTCCAGGTACATCCCCACAGTCCTTGGAGGCGCCGTGCTGCCCTGGAGGAGGATTCACCTGCCTGGCCAAGCTGGCTTCAGCACAGCCCTGCTCACTGAGCACAGCTCCCTCGCTGGAAGCACGGAGGCGCCAGGTGAGCAGCTCAAACTGCCCGTGGCAGAGTCAGGGTTCAGCTCAGCTGTGCCAGGCTCCTCCCCAGGAGCAGCAGCCTCCCTGGCAATGCCGGGGGCTCTGCACTGCAGCTCCTGCTGGGATGGTGCAGGCTGCACTGACGAATAATATTGTTGTTCCCTTCTGATGGCAGCAGCTTCCTTGTGGGAGAGGGGAAAAAGCACAAACTGAACTGGGGAGAAAATAAGAGGGGAATGTTTGCCGACTGTCTGCTGTGTGTTGTTGCTGTTTGTTGTGTTTCTGTGGTTGCTTTGGCAACCCTGGGAAGACATGCCAGGCTGTAGCATGGCGGGTACCAGCACGGTGTGGTGAGGAGCTGGGGCTCTGCTCCCTGGGGACAAACTGCTGGCCTGGTGGCAGCCCCTGGTGGGGATGGGAGGCTTCAGGCAGGGGATTGATGGGGTCACGTTTGTGGCCCAACTCAGCTACTGGGCCTCCTGGGTGAGCCTGAGCTTTGCATCCTATGGGCCCTCCGAGAGGGACTCAGCTTGGAGATGAGTGAAGGAAGACTGGCTGAAGGGTCCATGGGGACAGCAGCCAGCCCTGCTGTTCCCCAGGAGCCTGAGGGTATCTGGGCTTATCCTCTCTCTTCTTGTCTAGAGGAAAGAGAGTGAAACAGTAGTGTCATGGAGGGGCAGCTGCTACCATGCAGTGCTCACCAGAGGGGCTGTGAGAGGGTCAGGCAATTTTGTGGGGCTGTGGGGGCATCTGCATCCTTCCAGGACAGAAGCCACTCCTCTGGTACAGGAGCTGTGGCTGAATGTGGGGAGGGTCATGCTGCTCTCTGTCTCCTGTTACTCTGTGTAGAAGGGGCTGCAGGATGGAGCCAGGGTCCCAAGGGGCAGCGTGGGACTGGGGACACAGGGCAGAGCAGCCTGGCAGAGGAGAGAACATGGCCAAGGGCAGCTCAGGGAGGATGGTGATGCTCCCAGAGCCCCTCTCTCACTCCTGCAGCCCTGGGAGCTGTTGGAGCTGACATCTGTCAGAGCAGGAGCCTGTGTGCCCCGCGGCATCCCCAGGGCAGAGCAGTCAGGGGGTGGGTGAAGACTGTGCCCCTGGGAGCCAGGAACGTTCTGTGCAGCTCCAGAGATGTGTGTTAACTCTTTGGGGGCTGCAGTGGGAGGAATGATCTCCTCGGGGCTGTGGGCACTGCCATCCAGCCGGAGCCTGCACATTCCAGGCTTTGGGTAGAGATTTCTGAAAGATAATGGTTGGAGGGGCTCTGCTGCTTCCCATCCTTCCTGGCACACAAAAAGTGCCAGTGTGGGAAGGTTTCAGCCTGTCACTGGTCAGAGGTGCCAGTTTATGAAATTGTTTAATTGCAGCATCTCCAAATGGTGATTTTTTAACTGAGAGGCCTGATGAGGAATCCTGTCCAGAACTGGAAGCTGACTCATTCTCCTCGAAGTCCCAGGGTCATTGTTTGATTGCAAATAAACACACCAAATTCCCACTGCTGGGTTCTGGGAACGTGCTTCTGGCCCTGCACGGAGGGCAGGGACCCAGGAATGGGCTGGGTGTCTGCCTGCCTCCCACTGCACCCTCCCACCCTTGGAGCAGGGGGAGCTTTGGTAGCACCTGGAGCTGTCTGGGGTGGGGGGGAAACACAACGTTAACACTGATGGGAGTCTGGAAAATCCCAAAGCGCAGAGATTCACTACCCTGTTCCCTCTTTGAAAAAGGAGAGAGAAAGAATCAGGCCCCAGCTCTCTGTCATCCCTGTAGCTATCAGGAAAGACCCAATTCCCATTTCTATGCTTTCAGAACTGGCTGGAGCATCTCTGGGTGCAGCTTCAGCCCAAGCCCCAGTCTTGGGAGCAAAGGCAAACTGAAGAAATAAGAGGTTGGAGCTGGGACTTGAATGCACATCCCAGGATTGGGGGGTGGGAGGGGAGGCTTTCCACTCCAAAAGCCTCTCCACACGGGGCTGAAGCAGAAGCTGGAGCCAGCGTGAGTCATCCTGTGCAGCTGCTGCCAAGGCAGGAGCGACCTTGTGCTGCTGAGCCAGCGTGGGCTGAGGCCACGGCAGCCACGGGAAAGGGAAGCTTTGCTCAGGCCGGATGCTCCAGAGGAAAGAATGAGCTCTGGGGCTGAAACTGCTGGCCAAAGAGGGCCAGAGCAATGGACACCAGGCCAGGGAGGGTCTGGGGTCTATCCCTTCTCTGCAGGGAGAGCATCAGGGCCTGCTGGAGCAGGGAACAGGTTTTGGGCGCTCCCGACTATTCCGGGGCTTAGTGAGCGGTATCTGTGAGCCACCCGGGGATGGGACTCACTTTCCATGAAACTTCAGGGAAAAAACAGATAAATCTCCCCTCTGCTCCTGCCACCCTGTCCTCAGCCTTGGGATCCTTCCAGGCTGGCGCTTGCGAATGTTTTGCCCTATCGACTTCTTTCACTTGAATCAGCGGACGTGACTCACCGGGAGGGAAGAGAGGGCTCGGCTGAGCTGCTCGGTCCCGCAGCCTTTCAGGAGCTCGGGTCACTCCGGAGCTCGCTGGACACCCCGGGAGCAGCGTCCTGGTCCCCCCTCACCGCCAGGAGCCAAACTCAGGGCTGACATTCCCCTTGTCCCACCGCTGTCCCCTCCCCGTGCCCAGCCCAGTGGGTGCAGCAGAGGGGGAACTGGTTGAGCCGGTGCACCCTGTCCCGGCAGAGAGGGGAGATTCCTCTGGCGGGGGGGGTGACCCTCGGGGGGCTGCACCTTTGTCACCAGGGTGGCCACCACGCCCCGAGGGGACTCACTGAGTGCTGGGGACACGCATCACCCTTCCCACGGGTGGTGCAAGCAAAGCCCCTCCACGGTGGGTCTGTGCTTTGTGGGGAGGGTGGAAGGTGCAGAAAAGGGCTCCAGGAGGGGGTCACTCCTCTCGGCACTGGGTTAGGGGAGCAGCCAGCCAGGGTGCCGAATCTTGGCTGGATTAGTTAAAGAGATCAAGCAGCTGAGGGATTAGGGAGTCAAGAGAGCCGGGCCACCTGTGGGGGAGGGAAAACCTACGAAGGAGAAGGATCTGCTGGCGCTCTGGAGAGAGGTGTGCAAGGCCTGGGCTTTGGAGCGATTAGATAAGTGAATCGGGGCCTCGGAGCGATTAGAGAAAGAAATCAGGTTTTACACCAATTAGGTAAAGTCCCCGAGTGATTAGACACAGAGGTGGCTGCAAGAGGAGGTGTCCCAGCAGTCCCTGAACTGATAGGGCCGAGCATTGATTAAAGGAGCATCGGAGGCTGAGAGCAATTTGATAAGAAAACAAAACAGTGGACCAATTAGCCTGGGAAAAAGGAGGTGGCTGGGTGATAATGGGAATAGGGAAGGGGGGCCAGTCAAAACAACCCCAATAGCTTCGAGTATGATGCTGCTGGAGCTGTAGGGAAGGGGTGGAAAGAGGGAAAATGGTCCCAGCTGGAGCCTCCAAGGGCCATGGGTACCTAGGGCACTGGGATGAGATTGATGGGCAATGTCAGTTTGGCCTTAGCATGAGTGAACTCACACGTGGCCTAAACATGAGTTTGTTGTTGGCTGTGGCTGGTCTGAGCCTCCTACAGTTCCTTGTAGGCTGCAGTGGAGCATCACCAGGCAGCTGCTCCTCCTGCCAAGAGAAGCAGAAAGTTGAGCATTTCACAGGATCTCAGAATCATGGAATGGTTCAGCTTAGAAGGGACCTTAGAGTTCATCTCCTTCCAATGCCACCTTCCACTATCCCAGGTTGCTCCAAGGCCCAACCAATCTGGCCTTGGACACTCCCAGGGATGGGGCAGCCACAGCTTCTCTGGGCAACATGAGTGAGTAAATTTCAGATTTTTTTTTTCCTGAGCATATTTAGCTCTGGGCTCACACTGTCACATACCTGGAGCAGTTTTATCCACTGGGAAGGCAGTTATACCAGGATAACTCATCCCTTCACCCTGTCTCAGATGCTCTGGGAGTTTCCAGATATGGGTGCCAGACGAATAAGCAATTAAGTAACTCAATGGAGCCTTGAAATAATTAGACCAAGGAATGCAGCTCCAGCAGATGAGTTTAGTGAAGAAATGGGAGTGTTGGAGAGATGGAGATGAGAAGGGTGATCAGGTCTCAGCACAATTATCTAGAGAAAGTCTGCTCCAGACTGATTAGAGGAAGGGAAAAGAGCTTTCTGGGCAATTAGGTGAGGGAAATCAACTCTGGGCAGGAAGAAAATAGACCATGAAAGAGATTGGGGTGGG
Organism: Thryothorus ludovicianus; assembly: GCA_013397245.1. NCBI lineage: Eukaryota > Metazoa > Chordata > Aves > Passeriformes > Certhiidae > Thryothorus > Thryothorus ludovicianus. The sequence continues at coordinate 213,900 of VZTB01005215.1, forward strand.
AGATGGTGAGTTATCTCTGCCCCTGACTTAGACAAGGGAGTTTGATAAGGGTTTTCTGAGGCAGAGGCAGAAATGAGGATGAGGAGGATTAAGGAGCAGAGGTGGGTGTGCAGCAGATGCTGGTGCTGGAAAAGAGGGAGTGAGGTGGCAGGTTCTCCATGGGACTGAGTAGGAGAAACTGAGCCCTGCCCCTGAGGAACAGGAGGCCCAAAATCTGGGGAGTAGAGCTAACAAACAGAGTAAAACAGGGGTGCTGGCAGTAGGAATGGCTGTGGGTTGGAGCAGGGAAGGGTGTTGGGCACTATTTCCAACCAAGCACGTGGCAGAATTCTTCCTTAATCTGTAAAACAGGATTAGTCCCTCGTTCTCAGTGAAGTTGAGAACCAGCAGAGTCTCCCTGCACGAGTGACTTTGACTTCAGAGCAGAGGAACCTGCAGGGTGGGAGCGTGACTGGGGCTGATCATGGGGCAGGCAGCCCCTGGGATGTGCCCTGTGGCACCCAGTGGTTCCTGACTGAGCCAGGGGCAGGAGGGGCAGGCAGGGAGGCAAACTGGGGTGACCACAGCAGGGAGCTTTACCCCAGGTTTTGGGGTGCTGAGCTACCACGAGAGAGGTGACAATGGTCAGCTGCAGCCCAAGGTTCTGCCATGGGTCAGCAGCAGCTGCAGCTGGAGAGGGCTGAGTCCTTTGGGAATGGCTGCATTTGCTCTTTAATTAGCCTTGACGGCTGCTGAAGCAGATTTTGCTGGTCCTTTCCTCTCTGAGGCTGGCCCTGGCTGGAAGTCGCAGGGTTCAGCGAGGTCAGGCTCCTTTTTTTTTCTTTGCCATTTTCTTTTCATCCATCCTTGCACAGAGAAAATGCAGTGGAGGGAGGGAGCAGCATCATGGAGGCACATGATGCTGACTCTGGTACTGTGGGAAGGGGAAGCTGTGGTTTGGCTGCCAGGTCATAGTTTGGCCTCTGGAAATGACCTTCTTGGGAAGGGAAGAGGTGCCTTGCCAAGCTGGGGCAGGGGCTCAGCAGGCCCCCAGGAAATGTGACAGCATTGGTGGTGGGTGGCTGGAGTGAGAGTGAGGGACCTCAAGAGCAGCAGCCAAAGGCAATCCTGGGAAATCTCCTGGGAAATAAACCACAGGTTAAACCAAGCACCTGTGGAGGTCATGGAGGGTTTTCAGATTTATTTTTTTTTTTAATTATTTATTTTCATTTTTAGTTTAGTGCTTTTTGCCACAGCTCCCAGTGGCTGCTGACGAGTGACAGAGAACAGTGCTCAGGTCACCCAGGGAAGGTCTCATGGACACTCGTCCCTCCTGGGCGTCAGAGCCCTGCTTTTCCCAGCAGGAGGGTGGCTCTGACATATCTCCTTCACCCCTTGGCCTCTGCTGAGGTCGCTGGGACGAGCCTGGTTTCTGTGGGTTGACAGCGTTATCTGGGACACAAGCAGAGCCAGGCTCCACTTTGGTCCCCATTCCTTGCCTGGTGTGGATATCCTCAGGAGATAGCACAGCAAATTGTCCCCCTGGGACTCCACATGCTTCACCTCCCATCACAGGATGGAAAAGGGGATTTACAGAACACTAGAGCCCAGCAAAGCCCCAGAGGCGTGGGGATCCATCCCTGGGGCCCATGGGTGTGTCCTCCTCCCAGTGCTCAGATGCTGCTTTTGTTCGAGCCCTAATGTGGATTTCAGTGTTTTCATGGCTTTTACAATTTTTTTTCCCCCTTTCCAATTCTGATGAAAAATGTATTTGGGGAAAATAGAAATATTTAGACATTTTCCTGACAGGCAGCAGAGCTGGAAGAGCTGCAGTACAGCACCATTCACGTGTGCTGATGAAAGCTCAGCACAAAGAATCAAGCTGGGGGATGCAGCATCCTCAGCAGCATGAGACCCACAGGGAGTCACCCCATGGGTCACTCCTCTTGCCAGCAGCTCAGCACCAAGCTTCCTTCAAAATCTGGATAAGAAGATGAGTTTGAGCTGGTTTGGGGGAGGTTTTAGATGTGTATATATACATACATCTATATCTATATTTATATATATAGATATATGTATATATATACAAATCTTGTGTACACAAAAATATATGTAGTACATTGAAATATACTATATATCATATTAAACCTCACTCTATAGCATATTAAACCTATAGTAGGAGTTTTGTATTAAATAACTAGTAGTATATGTATTACAAATACGTATTTTGCATTATGTTGTGACTCTGGAAAGGGAGTTGAGGTTTGTGGTCCATACCAGCCCCCAATTTTCCCATCAGAAGGTGTCTAGGCCAGATGTACCTTGAAAAGGCCAGTGAAAACCCCATCTGGGTGCTATGGGGACCTCGGGCATGTCAGTGAGGAACAGAGCTGCTCTCTGTGCAGATGGCTCTGGGATGAGCCCAGACCTCCCTTTCCAGGAGACAGAGAAATCCCCAGCCCTGGAATCTGCCTTCCCCACCCCATTTTTCTCCTGCTCACACCCTCAGGTTTTGATGTCAGGGACATGTCAGCTGCGTTGTCCTGAGCAGAGGGCGGCCACCACACCCTGTGCTGGGGAAGTGACAGTCCCCATCCTGCACCCCACTCCCTTTGTCCCAGCCCTTCAGGCTTCACCCCATTGTTCTGCCTCATTCCAAGGGGGTACAGAGGCTCCTTCCACACCCAGCAGGGCTGTGCCTTCCCGGGCTGGCCCCTGACCCACTGCTCTCCCTGCTGGGTTCCTGCAGCGTGAGCTCCCTGGGTGTGGGTGCGCCATGCACAGGGCAGCTGCAGAATTGGGTGTGTGGGGCTGCTGAGCTGCTCTTAGGGGAGTGTGAGGGACTGGAGGCCATAAACTCAGAGAATCATGGAATAGTTTGGCTTGGAAGGCCCTTAAAGCTCATCTCATCCCACCACCCTGTCACTAGACCTTCCACTATCCCAGGTTGCTCTAAGCCCTGTCCAACCTGGCCCTGAGCACTTCCAGAGATGGGGCTGCTGCAATCTGCTCTGGACAGCCTGTGCCAGGGCCTTACCTCCCTCACTGTAAAGCACTTCTTCCTTATATCAAACCTAAATCAACCTCTTTAAGTTTTAAAATGCTCCCCCTTCTCCTATCCATCCTTTTACTTGGACTTAAGAAGAGGAGCTCAAGGCCCCAGTGCCCACATATCATGCAAAGTCATTTTCCTGCTTGAATTATGGGGAGTTTCCCTGCAAATCTGTTTGGCTGCCCCCTCCCTTTTCTAACTTGTTGCTGGTGTGGGGGGAAATAACTGCTCTTAAAGAGTTCTGTGGCTGCAAACCCTCTGGATTGCACACAGCCCCCGAACTGACAGGGTGATGTGCTGGGGTAGGGCTGCAGCATTGGGATGAGTTCCCCCCATCCCAGGCCCCAGCCCTGACCTGGTGGAAAGAACAAGGCACTGTTTTCAAACCAACTGAAAACCACCTTGGCTGTCCTCATGTCCCTTTGGGAGAGGTGCAGCTTTTGCCCCACAGCCGTGCCTGCTCTGCCTGAGCCACCCTTGGTTTGGGGAGAGGGACCAAAGACCCAGACAGGCGCAGAGGGGACGGGAAAATTGGAGAGGGGAGGTGGTGATGAGGGGATGGAACGGGTTCTGTGAGCTGTCCTTACTGGGTCAGGCTTGCACAGAGCACAGCACATCCCTGGGCCGTGCACACGCTGAGCTGTGCAGGCACTGCTGCTCCCTGCGTGGGGGTGGCTGTGACAGGGGAGCAGCGCTGCTTTTCCCACCTGCCCGTGCTGCTCTGGGGGGTTGGGAAGCAGGGTGGGGCCACGGGCTGGGGCTGGCTGCCCCTTCCCACAGCCCCCACGCATCCCGGCTCCATCGTCAGCCTGACCCCTGATTCCACTCCACAGGCTCCGCATCGCTGCCGTTGCCCTGGCAACGTGTCGTTGCCACAGCAACCGTGACAACCTTCTGCTCATTAATTTAAAAAGGTTCGCAGTGTAACAAATGAAATAGTTATAAGCTTGTCAGGGTGTTAAGGAGCAGAGGCTGACAACTTGCCCCCCTTGCCTGCGCTGCCGGAGCAGCCTGGCTCTGCCACGAGGTCCCCACCCCAGAGCCGGCTCCATTCCAGCATCTTTGAGTGCAGTGATTCCTTCAGGCCAGGCCTTGGAGCATCCCCAGGAACCATCAGGGGCCAGATGCAGGTGGGGGGGCTGTGGCAGAGTTGGTTTGGGGGGTTTGAACCAACGACTCTTGTGTTGGGCCATTCCTGCTGTGGCCGATGTCTGGGATGGAGTCAGAGTTATCCCATTGTCCTTCCCCAGGGTCAGCACAGGGTCTGTCATGGAGGATAATTATTTTCATGTGACATGTAGCACCTCAGTATCTGCACAATTAAAATTAATATCTTTACCTTTGTACCTCATACGATTGAGAGGGGGAGGATGAACAGATCAAATACACGACTATACACACATATATTCCTTAGGAAACGTGGACAGATCACAGACACCCTGGATATCCTCAGCTGGGAGAAGTTAATCCCAGCTGGCTGAACCTGGCAGAGGAGGTAAATCAATATTTCCCTTGAAGTCCTGGGCCAGGTTGCTGACAGGTACAAAGGGGTATTGGAAAGCAGGAGCTGCTGAAGCCAGGGCAAAGGACACCAGTTGAAGATTTGGCTCTTGCATCTTTATATACCATTTTGCTGAAATCTCAGAGGATTTCAAATTGACCAAACCCCTTTAATCTCAAATAAAGGCCATTCTCTGGCTTTTTGTAAGTGGAAACACGAAAGGAACTGTTTTTAAAAAAAAATCCTGCCATTGCAATTCTGCTTGGCAAGCTGAGAATAAGGTCATTTTTCAGCAAGAAAACTGTCCATTCAGTTAAAAATAAAAAAATGATGAGTTTTGGACCACATTTGTTCCTAATGGAAGCCGGTGCTGGGACTGCACTGGTTTTTGTTAGCTGAGACCCAGCATTTCCCAGCTCCAACACAGTCCCTTGTGCCAGACAAGTGTTGGTTTGGGAAAGGGGCTTGTCCCTTGCTTTGGCTCCCGAGCCACTGTCCTCACAATCACCCTGTGGTTCCAAAGCCCAGATTCACTCCCTCCAGCCCTGCAGGCCAACACTGAGCAGGCTGGAGCTGGGCTTGGAGGATTCCTGTGGCAAAGGGGGGCCCTGCTCTCTGCCCTGTGCTTCAGGAAGGGAAATCCAGTGAGCACCTCGGGTGCCTGCTTCCTTGCCTTCAGGAGATCCTTCAAAACCTTTCACAATAATTAAACAAGCAAAGCCTAAAAATAGCACCAATATCTGTTATATGTGGGCTCTTGATGAGTGCAGGGAGGCAGCTGGATGTCAGGACCCCCAGGGTCTGGTTGCAGGTGGCTGGGATGCCTCCAAAGTGGACAGGTTTGGGGATGATTTGTTCCTTAGAAGAGGCTCTTTGGCAGCTTTTTATGCCATGGTGGGTTTTGGAAGGGCATAGCAGCCTCAGCAATGGGTCCCAGGCTGCAGCGAGGAAGGTCTGGAACCCACACCCATGGCTGGAAGCATCTTGTCCACCCTGGGCACTGGCAGCAGGCACCCCAAATTAAGCTAGTGGCACAGTTGGCCACCCAGCACAGGGTGCAAATGCTGCTGTGTGGCAGCCCAGAAACAGCATCCCTGGGAGTGGCAGCTGGAGCATTAAATCTGCACTCTCCTGAGCTCTCGCTTATCTCCAAAGCTCCCAGCACTGAAGAGGGGTTGTGGTGGTGCAGATAAACCCATGGCTTGAAAGGGGCTGCTGGAGCCTTGACTCGAGGGAAAGGCAGTGAGGTGAGACCCTGGACTGGGGGATCTTGGCCCTGGGGGTGCCAGAATTCAGGGCTGTGCCTCGTGGTCCATGGAGAACCAAAATGAGACTCAGTGTCAGCAGTACCACGGCACTGCAGTGCTAAATGGGACTGCCACACTGAGGGCTGGTGATGATCCTGGCTGGGAGCTGCTGGGGTAACTGGGATGGCAGGATTAGTAGGAATGCCACAGCAGGTTAGCCAGGATGCTGTGCCAGGATTAGCCAGGGTGCCATGGCAGGGTTAGCTGGGGTGCTGTGGTGGGGTTTACCAGGATGCTGTGCCAGGATTAGCCAGGATGCTGTGCCAGGATTAGCCAGGGTGCCATGGCAGGGTTAGTCAGGATGCCATGGCAGGGTTAGCTGGGGTGCTGTGGTGGGGTTTACCAGGATGCTGTGCTAGAGTTCACTGAGATGCTAAGGCAGGATTCACTGGGATGATGTGCCAGGCACACTGTGAGCTTGAAGAAAGCTCTTCTTGCAGCATGGAGAAGCCAGGTAGAAAGGGAGCAGGGCTGAACCCTGGGGGATACCTGGGAAGAGGAGAAAGGGAATGGATTGGGAATGGACAACAGGGAGAGGGAAGGAACCAGAATGCAGCTTCTTGATCCTTATTTGGGGCATCCCAGGATGTGCCCAGTGCCCTGCACAGGGTAGCCAGCCCTGCTTCCCAAAACTCCTCACAGAGAAAGGCAAACAGCTCAGCCTGTGCGTTGCATAACCAGGAAAAAGGCGTCCTCGTCCTCGGAGCCGAGTGGCTGCCGGCCAACTTTGGCATTAAAGTGGAGCAGAGGATACCGGGAGGGGAGCGCGGATTAGGCGGGGAGGAGACGGGATCAAGTGAGCAGCAGCGAGGGCAGGCTGGCTGCAGCCTCACGGAGGGTCATGCTCCCCAGGGCCACGGCCAGGAGGGATCCAGCCTCCCTTCCTGGTGCACAGCTCCTGGATCTGCCGTGTGGAGCCCCAGGCACCTCCCGTGCTTGCCAAGGATGGGTCGGACCCGCGGCAGCGAGGCTGCCTTGACTCATGGGTGATAAGGAACTCACCCAGTAGAGGCTTTTTGTGTGTGATGGGCTCAGTTTGTGCAGGTTTAACTGGCTGGGTGATGGGGAGGTGCCAGGCCCTTTCATTAGAGCCAGGTGTGCGTGCAGAAATCACAGGAGCATCTCGAGGAGGAGGGGATGGAGATACTCATGTTCAGCACTGAGGTTCTGGCTGCAGAGACACGATCTTTGCTTCCTCTGAGCTGCTCTGGATCTTGCACTGATTCAGCAAGATGTGAAGGCTTGTAACTTTTGGGAGTTCTTGGAAATTGGGCTGCTCCCAGTCAGCAGCTACTCCTACACACGGAGGGATACACTTGCCTGGGGAGCTTCTGGAGCTCTACCCGCTGGCTGCCGCAGCCCCTGCCTGCACCAGAACAAGGATGCAGTTTTATGCTAGAAAGAAAAAGGAGAGTCCAAGTTAATTTAAAATTGCAAGGTGCTCCAAAGTGTTCCCAGTCTCCATTAGCTGATAAGCATTGTGCTGGGCTTAAGCCTCCAGGGTGCTAAAACGTGCAAGAAGACACTTACCCAGCTGATAAACCCCCAGCAGCAGGAGATGGGGGGTTCTGCTGTGCCTGTTCTGCCCCAGGAATTGCTGCTGTCCCAGCTGGAAATCCCCAGCACAGACCAGCAAAGCTGCCAGCGCGGGCTGAGCTAAACCCCAGCTGGGTTTGCTGCCTGCAGAGTCACAGGATTATGGGCTTGTTTGGGTTGGAAGGGACCTTAAAGCTCATCCCCTGCCATTGTTAGAGACACCTTCCACTTTCCCTGGTAGCTCCAAGCACCGTCCAACCTGACCTTGAACACTTCCAGGAATGGGGCAGCCCAGACTTTCTGGGTAACCTGTGCCAGAGCCTCATCAACCTCCACAGAGAAGAATTTCTTTTCTCTGGACTAATTCCACCAGTCCCATGTCCTTCTTGTACTGGGTGCCCCAGAGCTGGAGGCAGCTCTGCAGGTGGGGTCTCAGGAAAGCTGAGCAGAGGAGCAGAATCCCTTCCTTTAGATGCTGTGGGATGAGCCCCACATATGTGGGACAGCATTATTTGTATTGGCTGCCAGTTTGTATTGCCAGGTCACATTCCCCAACAGCCCCAAGTCTTTATCTTTTGGACATTTCCCTCGAGGGTTTGGCCCTGGTGGTTGCCCCACAGAGTGTCAGCTCTGCTGAGCAGATCCCACACCCTGCAGCGGGGTGAAGGCAGCAGCGTGCTGGGGTTGTTGGCAAATAGTTCTGACCAAGGCAGCACCGGTCCTTTGCAACAGCAGTGGGGTCCCCCCCATGCCCTTGAATTCTCCAAACCTGGCAGCCATGGTAGCATAGCTCAGGATTCATAACCCTCCCCGGGGCTCAGTTCCCCGAGTAGTGTGTCAGGGAGGATGAGGATGGTGTGTCCTCAGTGAATGTGCTGCTGGCCCCAGGGATGCTCGAGCAGGGCTGTCTCTGCCCGCTGCCCACAAGTGGTGGCCCCCACTTAGGGTGGCTGCTTTCTGCAACTTGAGCAATTTTAACATTTCCCCCCTCTCTCGTGGTGGCTCCTGTTTGAGGATTCACAACGATGGTTCCCACTCACCCATCTGTCTGCCTTTGGAAGCCGAGCATTCCACAGGCTGGGTGCGAGTGAGCGCGGCAGTGCCAGCGCTGCTGGAGGCACTGGGCGGGGGCTGGGGATGCTCCAGGGGAGGAGATTCAGGGCTGCAGTTTGTGCCATGGGGAGCTGAAGGGCAGCGTGTTTGCACTCAGCTTTGCATCAAAAGCAGGGTCAGAGCCAGGAATCTCTGTCCCCCAAGAGCCTTGCAGTGCCAGCACCCCTGGCGTGCTGCCCAGGCTTCCCGGCCTTGGGTCCAGGATCAGGGCGAATCCCGTTTTAAGGCAAAAGGTTATGGGCGGGAAGGAAGCAATCACAAAACAAACACCACAGCCTTCTCCAACCGCACATGGCTCTGGCACAATAAATAGAAAGAAAGGGACAAAAATAGCCCCCCGTGCTGCAGCGTGGACACAAGCAAGGAAGCGGGGCTGTGCTTTTGGAGCGCTCTCCCGCCCACCCCAACGCCTGGAGTCACGGCCAGGGGGACGTCCTGCAGCACTGCGGCTGCTAGACAATATCCTGGAACAGAAATGATGAGTGGGCTTCAGGGAAGGGACCTAAGTCCTTGTAAAAGTCACTGCACCCCGCACCCGAGCCCTCGCAAAACTTGCTGCATCCCATGCCCTGGCAGAGCTCTGGCACTTCTCCTGCGTGCAAACCCTGCTCCCAGCCCCCAGGACCCAGCTGAGCTGCACCGTAATTCGGGCAGAGGCAAAGCCCAGATGTGAAGGCACAAGGACTGGCTGAGGGCCCGGCAGCTGGGAAAAAAACACGCGAGTCTGGCCCTGGCTTTGGGAGCGGGTTCGGGGTGCTTGCACATCGAATATAAGCTGCCTTCCCTGGCCAACAGAATTCCTGGTCCTCATTTGGGATGGGTTTAGAGCACGGCGGGGAGGAGGGGAGGGTGCAGGCATGGGCCTGGAAGCAGAATGCGCCCATGCTCCCGTGCGAACCTTTTCGACGGGAGAGAAACAGCCTCCTCTTCCCCCAGCCTGTGCTGACTCCCCCCGGGGCGAGCCAGGAAACATCTCCCGGCGGCAGCGGGACCCAGGTCCCGTTTGGGTGAGGGGCTCAGCGGACGGCCCCTCCCCAGCGGCCCCGCTGCCGGGGTGCGCAGCTGGAGCCCTCCCAGGGCCCTGCCGCTTTAACCTGCCTCTCCCACGTGCTGTCTGGTTGTGCTGGAGACGGTGACGCAGGCAGGACGTCAATGGACGCTGTGGGAGAATTTAGACTTGGAGAGGAAGGGGGGCAGGGAGGAAGGCAGCGCTTGCAGGAGCCGGGGGGCCGGCGGGGGTGCACGGCCGGGGCAGGAGGGACCCCGCTCCCAGCCTGGCAGGGTGGCCCGGGAGCATCGCTGGCGGCTTCGCCCGTGCATTGTTCCCCTCCCTCCCCGGCATATGCTGGGGCCTCCGCCAGCTGCGAGGGCAAATAATCCTCCTGCCAGGCCAGGCTGGGCGGCGGGGGGGGCGAGGGGCCACGTGGAGGCGATGCTTCCTCCCTGGCTGACCCCCGCCCTGTCCCCCCACACGTGTGCCACTCTCGTCCGGGCACGCAGTGAGTGTGCCCTGCTGTGCCCTGGGCATGTCACCCCAGCGCGGGCAGGAGGGCACGGGTGCCCCAGGAGCAGCGCTGGCTGGCAGAGACCCTGGCGATCGCTGGGGCTGTCCCTCGGCTCGGGGCCGGGGAGCTGGGAATGACCCCGTGAGTGCATCTCCGTGCACAGCTCTGCTCCTCTCCCCGTCCCCAGACGGGCTGTGCCGCTGCCAAGGGCATCGCCCCCACCCCGGGCCAGGGTCCAGCTGATGTGGCATGACAGGACCCCCATCCCCCTCCCTCGCTTTCAGCTCTGCATACCCAAGGTCACCGGCACTGCCAGGGACAAGCTGGCAGCAGCACTTCCACTCCAGTGAGGGATGAGATAAGCCACAAACTTTGATTCCTCCCTGCATCTAAACCCAGTCTTTAGGAGCCAGCCTGATCTCCCCAAAACTTGCATGGAACTCTGCCCCCAATTGATTCAGAGGGATGAACAGTGGCAGAGAGAGACAAAAAGTCGTGGCAAGGAGGCTGGAAATGCTGCTCTGCAATACAAGACTCTGCTCTCAGTCTCTTGGCTTTGCCCCCAGCCCTCACCCTACTCCCCTCCCTGAGCTCTGTGCAGGAAAGGAACAAACGTCTTTCCCACTTTAGGTTTTTGGGTGCCTTTTCTTTTTTTAATAGCCTGAAGGGTGTAGGTGGCTGCATATCTCGGAGGACCCAGGAGTCCTGCCTCCTTCCTGCTGGCATAGGGCAAAGGAAAGCAGTTTCCACTGTCAAGAAGCTGCACACCAGCTGTACAAAGCAGCAGCCTGGTGTGGGAAGGGAGTTACTCAGCATTCGGTTCCCAAGAGACAAAAAAAAAAAAAAATTAGAAAAAAAAAGAAAAAGAAAAGGCAGCTCAAATTGACTTTCCAAAATACTTTGAGGTTCATAGTAATGTTCTCGTCTTTGTCTCATAAATATCCTGGGTTGGATCCTTCCCTGGTTTTCATCCCATAACTCACAGAAAGGCACCAGAGTGCGGCTGCCTCGTGTTATTCTGACTATTTTTATTTTTTATTTCTTTGGATACATGATCTCAGTTGATTGGAAAACAAACCCCAGAGAATCCTTGAGGAGAGACTGCAAACAGCTCTTGGTGAGATGACTAATCCCATCTCTATCTAAACCAACAGCATGCTAAAAATAACCTTATTTCTAACAATAAATATAATAAAATAACTAACTGACAACAAACAGCCCCAAAAAGCCAAATACACTGAAAAGTCCACTAGAAATACATATTGGGATGGGGGAAGGAGCCAGCAGGAAACTGTGTCACTGAGTCAGAGGGGTGGCGGTGGTGGCCGAGGTGCTGATGGCCACCAGTGATGCTTGGTCACATCCAGCCTCTCTGTTGAACCCATCTTTATCTCTTACCCTTGTGCCTTTGCTTTTTTTGTCCCAGATCAATGTGAGGAAGGTCCACGGGCACCAGATCCTGGGGAAGCTTATCCCAGAGTCACCATCCCAGCCTCAGGCACCCGCTGAGAGCCCTGAAGTGGGAGCCCCTACCCCAGATCCGGGTGCAGGTCCATCACCACCTGGCCCGCCAGCCTCCCTTGGCCCTGAGCTCACCACACACCTCGAATAATTTGGATAATCTGCCGCCTACTTTCCACACACCAGGAGCCTCCCACACCCAGTGTGTTGCAAAACAACCCCCTCAGCTGAGTCACTGGCATCTGGGAACTTCTTCCTGCCCTCCCGGCCTGGGATGGGGCTCAGGGCAGAACTGGTGGTGACGAACAGCCGTGATGGGAGCACACCCCAGCCCCATCACAGGCCTTTGGGGAGGAAATTTGGTGTTTTGGGCTTGTACAGTGCCTTGTGTTGTGGAGGCCAGTGCAGGGGGACCACGTGCTGCTGCATTAATGGCTATGGGCATCATCTGGGTGAAAACACAATGACTGTCCCCATGCCCGGCAGCTGCCCTGTGCTGGTTTTGTGCTCCAGTGACACTGGGAGCACTCATATGCCCAGTGTTCCAGCTGAATGTGACCCAACAGGGCTGGGACATCGCTGTCACTGCCCCCTAGCCCCCCTTGAGCTGGGACAGTGGCTTTGGATGTGACAGAGCCATCACTCAGTATTCTTATGGAGCACTGGAATTGCACCATAAGTTGCTGGCTCCATGTCAACAGTATGGAAGGTGGGCTGCATTCTGCCAGTCAGGGGAACCCATGAAACATCTACCATGGAGGCTCTGACTGCTGGCACCATTTTTTTTCTGTCAGGAACAGTCCCACACCAGCCTGATTTTTATTTTTTTGCTGCTTTGTGTGGCACATGGGAGCCTGCCCAGGCCTGCCGTGCCACATGTGTCCCTGGGAAAGGAAAGCCTGTGCCCCACACTGACCCCAGCCCTGCCATATGGCACTCCTCCAGCATTCCCAGCAGTGAGGGAGTACATCCAGTGGGATCACCAGCTCCCACTATGCCACTCAGTGCAGTTCTGGGATGTAGGTGGGCGGTCTGCATCCCCCCAGCCCCAAGGATGCTTGTGCCCACCACCAACACTGCTCTGAGGCTGTGGATAAGCAGCCCTGGAGATGGTGAGAGGAACAGAACCAGTTACCCAACCCTTAAAATCACATCCCTGCCCCATTTCATAGCCCCAGACTGTCCTGGCACAGAGGTGGGAGTCACTGACCGACTGGATTTCCTGCGGGTAGCACAGAGCCATTTATTTGGGTTGCAGCTACTTCAGGAGCTGGGAATGTGGAGCCTCGGCTTGGAGCAGATGTGGCTGCTGTGGCCGTGCTGCCGAGGGGCACAGGGAGCCCAGGGCCGGTGCTGTGTGCTTGGCTGCGATCTGGAAGGAAGGGCCAGGCTGGGGCTGGCACCCCGGGAGCCCAGAGCACCCAGGAGCAGCCTCTGGGCTGTGTCCAGGCACGCTGGACAGCATCACACCCACGAGGGCTCTGTGCTGGTGCCGGACACAGAACCGGCACTTTCCGCTGCCCCCAGTGCCGGATCCATCCTGGCAGCAGAGCTGGGACCTTCACGGGCAGCTCATGTCACCCGTGTAGCTTTAGGGGCACTCAGAGCCCACTGACACACTGTCCTGAGCCCGACCCCCCATGGAAGCTGGGGCAGAACCCACCGTGCCCCCGTGGCCCCGGGGCTAGGCCGGACCCTCCTGCCCACCCCGGGAGAACGCGCAGGGCCAGGCCAGAGCCTGAGGGTGGGAGCGGGCAGGTCCCGGCCCAGCGCACCCTCCCGCCGGCTGCCATTCGCGCTGCCCAGCTCAGCGCACCCTCGGGCCTGGCTCGGCCCCCGGCTCAGTGCCGCTAGGCCCCGGGTCCCCCCCGGCTCAGCCCCCTCTGGCCCCGGTCCCACCCCGGCCCCCTCGGCCCCGCTC